>JADBJO010014841.1:27500-32500 GCA_016801955.1 Conus betulinus
CATACAACACATAGCGAGTGGCGTTTAAAGAAGCAATAGTCATACACAGCAACTGCGCATGTCCCAATATTTTTAACATCGCTAATAAAGTAAAGGTCTAACAATAGTTACATTTACCAAAAAAAAAAAAAAAAAAAAAAAAAAAAAAAAAGCCATGAATTGCAATAGTCATGGAAAATAAACATCACTGGGCATACACACACAAAGCAGTTAAGAAGGAGTACTTCTTGATAGTAATAGTCATAGATGTATTAGTTCTAAATAGTGACTGTCAGGGATATCAATTTTCATTGGTAGCAGTTGTCACAGATAGCAACAGAATTACATGGTAATGGTCAGAGATAGCAGCAGCTATTGACAGCAGTTGTAATAAACAGCAGTAAACATAGATGGCTGTAGATACAGAAATAATCATACCCAGCAATAATAGTGCGTAGTGGTGATTACAGATAGCAAAACTAATGACATCACCGTTCGTCGATAGCAACATACATAGATAGCTATGCTTAAAGATGGAAATAGTCATAAATGGCGACAATAATACAGAGTGACGATCATAGTTGCAGCAGATATGATAGCATGTTATAGACAGCAACACTAATATAGAGCACATTGGCAAATACGATAGCCTTATATAGCAACAACCATAGCCGTAGCTGTAGATAGATAGATAGATAGATAGATAGATAGATAGATAGATAGAATGATAGATAGTAGATAGATAGATAGATAGATAGATAGATAGATAGATAGACAGACAGATAGATAAACAATATAAGTAGACAGATTAGATGGACAGATACATAAATAGATAAATGCATGGATAGACAGACAGACAGACCGACCGACGGACCGACCGATCGCTCGCTCGCTCGCTCGCTCGCTAGATAGATAGATGGATAGATAGATACACCCACAGATTTGCGCGCACACATGCATGAAGACACATGCATGTACACATGCGAGACCAACCTTTTTATGGACAACAAACATGGGGACCCTAGTTCCATCGTAAACTTGTGAAAAAACAGCTGGGTGTTTCAAAGTTCTCCGGCACAAAACCGCTCACTGTGATCTCGCGAAGCACCTGCAGACAGAGGGGATGAAGATGAAGATTGAATGCCCCTCTTGGATATGAAGTCATAATGTTTGGAGCACAGCAGATCACAGCAGCTTACAGTAGGACTGTGAATATAGGGATTCATGTACAGAGTAAAGAGCAGTGATGTGATAAAGACAGGCAGACTGCCTTCATTTGATCCACTTGTGATGAATACATGGGGCCGCGGAAATGAAAGGCACAGAGTAGGTGGGGAAGGAGAGGTGCCGTCAGCTTACTATGTCGTCAGCTCTCTCTGGCACCACCCCCCCCATTTCTACTGGCACTCCATACTCCCCTCTCATTCCCTTCTTGACTGGTTCCTGCCCGAAGGTACCACTCTGAAATGTCCTTACCAATTACTGCTCTCTCTCTCTCTCTCTCTCTCTCTCTCTCTCTCTCTCTCTCTCTCTCTATTTTGCCCTCTCTCCTCCTCCTCCTCCTTCTTCTTCTTCTTCTTCTTCTTCTTCTTCTCTCTTAGGAAAGCTAGCAGAGGAACAAGGTGGGTATAGAGCAGGATATAGTATAATTGATAACATTTTTACTTTATACTCCGTTGTTGAAAAATATTTGGCAAAACATTCGAAGCTCTATGTAGCTTTCGTCGATTTCCGGAAAGCATTTGATTCTGTTAACGCAAATTTCTTATGGCATGTGTTAAGGAGAAGTGGGATTGATGGAAAATTGTATGAAGCACTTCAGGAGTTTACAACACAGTTATTGCACGTGTGAGAGATAAGCATTCATATTCTGATTTTTTATGTCTGAGAGGAGTTAAACAAGGGGTGTGTACTTAGCCCAATTACGTTTTCCTTTTTGGTCAATGTACTTGCCGTAGAATTAATCAGTGAAAGGAGGCATGGAGTGCAGATAGTAGCAGGATCTTCAGACTTATTTCTTTTGCTCTTTGCAGATGATATGATTTAGCTATCATATACTGTTGCAGGCTTACAGAATCAGCTGAATAATTTGAAAAAAAAAAAGAACCTGACAGATAATGTCTAGAAGTAAATCTAGATTTAAAAAAAATATGGTTTTCTGTAAGGTGGTTATCTTGGCATAAGATAAAGATGGAAATATGGAATTGAAGAAGTTTAAAACAACAAACACATACAAATACGTAGGCTTGATATGTACAACAAAATTAAGTACGAGTGCTGCCCTTTCAAAACATGAGCAGAAAAGGTAAGATGGGTGATATGAAATTCAAAAGTCACTAGGGAAACTACATACAATTGATCCATTTCTATTCTGGAAGCTTTTTGATACCCAGATCAAGCACATATTGATTTACGCAGCAGAAGCTTGGGGATTGGAGGATACAGGGGTTAATAGGAAAAAAAAAATACATACTTTTGTCATAAACGATTGCTGGGTGTACCAGTACACTCTTCAAACAAAATAATTTAAGGAGAAAGAGAAAATATCTATTGTTCGTTCGAACAGTGGGTGACATGTGTTCAATATTGCTTGCGATGGGTAAGATTACCAATCAGTAGTAAATATGTAGGCAAGCCTATGACATGTTAAACACAAACTAGAAGCAGGCAAACACAACTGGGCATCAAAAGTTAGGAACATTCTAACAGACAAAGGTTTTGGGATAGTATAGTTGTGTCAATGTGTTGGCTCCAAGATGGGTTTATATCAGAATTCAGGAAAGACTTGTTTCATGTTACAGACAAAAACTGGCATTCAGAACTTGAATATAATGATGTATATGAGTGACATCGTTCTTTCAAAAGTGCGTTTGAAGTGGAGAGGTATCTGTCTTCACTAACGAATAAAAAGATAAGAGAAGGTCTTGTAAAATGTAGATTAAGAGTGCATGGTCTAGGTGTTGCGAAACACTGGTTTATAGCCAGTGAACGAAGCGCTGACTGCCCAATGTGCGGTCACAATCTGAAAGATGAAGTGCTTTTTTTTTTCCAGTGTTGCTTCCTTTCAGACATTCGCTAAAAATATTCATTTTTCAATATGGCTCATATCGAGCCTACAGTAGATGTTATGATAAATTTTCTGTCAACAGATAATGATGCAACTATTAGTGCCCTCGCTACGTCTTTGAAGCTACCAATGCAAGAAAAAAGAAATAAGAACTTAACGACAATGGTATTGTAATCTAATTTTCTTTGTTCGGTATTAGTATGTTCTTTGTAATAAGTGGATGGCATTCAAGTCTCAGTGTGCAGTAGTTAGTAGTAGTAGTAGTAGTAGTAGTAGTAGTAGTAGTAGTAGTAATTGTTGTAGTAGTAGTAGTAGTAGTAGTAGCAGTAGCAGCACCAGTAGTATTAGTAGTTCAGTTTACGTCTGTTTGTTCACATATGTGATATTACGTAGAGAGAGAGAGAGAGAGAGAGAGAGAGAGAGAGAGAGAGAGAGAGAGAGAGAGAGAGAGAGCAGAAATGCATAAATGTCGGTGACTATGTAAGTGTATGCATAATGTGGTCATCTAAATGCATATAAATGTCCCTCTACACATTCCCACAACACACGTGCAAATAATCGTACAGTAAATGCTTAACTGGACTACAAATTAAAGAAAAAAAAAAAAACAACATTGAAGGAAAACTTTAAATCTGAAAAGACATCACACAAAGACATGTCTGATAATAGTGGAATATGAGCTTGAAGAGCTAAACAGTCAAACAGCAGATGCTAGCTGGTTATTCCTCGTTCTCCACAAATACATTTGAATACTTTGTATATTTAGTTTTTAAGGCGCCAAGTTTTAATTTATAGAATATTGAAATGAAATTTCTGTATTGGTACATATTTTTCACTTGTAAACACTAAACCTTTGGAAATTATCAGTAAACAAAGCTGGTGTCAGGATATAAACACTTTACAATATTTCGCCACATCACTGATCCGATAAAGTTATGCTCTGCACAAGAGGCTTTTTCAGTGCACCTGAACACTTGTTACAAAAACTGCAAAGCATAGATAATAAAGCCTATAAATTATGCCTTGTTCTTCCGTTCCATACTTCAGCTAACCGAATTTATAACGAAATTAATAATTTTACTATTAGACGAACGCAGAAAAAACAAACACTTGCCAAAATATGTAATGAAGTGTACAACGCTGATAGGTGTGAACGAAAATGAGATTGCTATAAAACCTAAATCTCATTATCCAAAAACAGTTCAAGCTATTTTGTCATATTCTACCACTGGTTCTTGTTATATGAAAATCTTTTGAAAGAGTCAACAGTCAGTTCTGAGGCATTAGCGAAGATAGCCTTGATTTCTCCTCCAGTTTGGGAAAGAAACAGGGCGCATTTTGATCTTGATCACATTGATGTGAGCAAAACTGACCAACCAAACAATTTTATCTTATTCTGTAAAGATGCATATACAAGAGAAATATCCTCAACATCTTAAAGCTTACATAGATGGTTCAGTATTGTCTAATAATCAGTCAGGTTCTGCTTTTGTTATACCATCACAAAAGGTCGAAAAGATACATTCCATCGGAAAAGGCAGAGCAAATTTATTTTGTCGCAGAAATGATAGCTGTTATTATGGTGTTTGTCACATTTAATTGACTTGCCACAATCACTATTCTAAGTAGTTATTTGTGTGGATTCAATGTCTGTTCTGCAAACCATAAAATTTCCAAATACCGTTTCGAACAACTTTCTTGTAAATGAAATATGCCATCTTATTCATGTTTTGATATATAAAGGAAACTGATGCCACCTTCTGTTGGATTCCATCGCATTGTGGTATTTGGGGTCATCAGCTAGCTGATAGATGCGCAAAGAGAGGACCCAGAAATGAAAAAGGGCGCCATGGTATTGACTATTTCATTTTCTTTACCTGAAGTCAGCCGATGATTAAAGCAAACCTTCCGGTGCCGGTTAAGAAAACACTACAAAAATACGTTGCTTGGGTGC
>JADBJO010014841.1:37500-40000 GCA_016801955.1 Conus betulinus
ATGAAATGGCGGTCAAAGGCAAAGAGGAAAGCAAAGAGAGACATGCTGACAGAGGAGCTGAACAAAAGAAACAATGCTGAGAGAATCCAGAAGGCAGTCCAGCAAGGTCAACAAGGGCAGCAGTCCAGCAAGGTCAACAAGGGCAGCAGTCCAGCAAGGTCAAACAAGGGCAGCAGTCCAGCAAGGTCAACAAGGGCAGCAGTCCAGCAAGGTCAACATGGGCGGAGGACGACGTGGGACACACACAACAAAGAAGCCTTAGCTGCAATGGCATATACCACATGGCATCTCTTAAAGTCAGCTTGATTCTTTGATCTGTATATGCCACATGACATCTCTTAGAGTAAGTTTGATTCATTGATCTGTATACGGCCTCCTGCCCTAAAATTCAACCTGGTCAAACAAAGGAAATCAGATGATCTTACGTGTCCACTTTGTTACTGCAAAATGTGGAATATATCCTGAGTTCATTCAGAAGAGCGCTAACGCAAGGAAGGTACACATGGAGGCAAAACCAAGTGCTTGAGGAGATCACACACACACTTAGCACTGCCAGAGATAACACTGCGCCACCGAAAGCTCCAGCAAAGGAATTCCACACGACAGGAAGCCACAGACCATGGTCTGGAACTGCTGTGATATTAAGAGCACAGAGGCAGGATTGACTGGATTGCGTGGATGATTGGGAATGCACAGCAGACCTCTCAGAATGAGAGAGCCATCCAGAGATCGTCAGCAAATGCAGCATGAGGCCAGAACTGATAGTCTGATCAAACTCACTGCGCCATACGAAAGGGGAACAGAGCAAACTAACGAGTACGAGACTGAGGAGTATGCTAGTCTAGCCATCAGCATGAGGTAATTTGGTTCTAGGCCAAGCTGTTCACCATAGAGCTTGAAGTGAGGGGGTTTGTCGTATCATCAGCCTACGAACTCATGAAACGACTCTGGGTTTCTGGTAAGAAGAGGATCAGAACCCTGAAGGCAATAGCAGAAGCAGCCGAAAAGAGCTCCAGCTGGATGTGGTCGGGGATGAACAAAAGTAAACTTTATAATCTAGAACAGGTGTCCCAATAGCCAGTTGGTATGGTATCCCTCTAAAAAGGCACACCTTGAGATGCCCACCCTTTAACATGTTACGGGTTCCAATCCCGGCAGCGCCAGGAAAAAGTCAAACCAAAGTCAGCAGAGAAGGGTCTGGGAGTCATAATCTAGATGCGGCCCGGCCCTTCACAGTTTAAGTTCAGGGCTACAACATTTGTCTTGTGGGGAGGGAAGGGGTATTCTCTGAAGAGCCTCTACTGTTGCGTTTTCCCTCGAGTTTCTTCCGTATCTATAGGGTAAAAGAGTAAAATGAGAAGAAAGCTCTGTACGGAAATAAGTCGCATGAAATCCAGACTCACGTAAAGAGTACTTTATATATATGGAGAAATCCTTGAAATGTGCTTAAGTTTCCATTGGAGGATACAAGGCATGCCAGTAGATATTGTCAGCTCGACAATTTCATAACACAGAATTGTCAGTTACGTCAGTGCTGACAGCAGCTGAGAATGGTGAAGAAGAGCTTTTACTCATGAAACATGCAATCTCCTACTAATTGACCCAACGACATGTTCAACAAATAAACAGCGGGAGAAAACAAGTGCAGATTAACAATTCCTTCGTCATTACACCAATAACCTAGCAAAGATAAAAAGGAGGGGTAGTGGGAGAATGGCGAGGCATATGCGTGAGGAGGGAGCAGGCGAGAAGAAACAGCAGGGAAAGAGTGGGCATTGGACTAATAAGACAACCTTAAATAGCAACCTGTCTTGGAAACAGAACCGCCAATTTTGCTTTCCAGGAGACCTTTCGTCTGATGTTTCAGACTCATCAGTTGAGCACGACTGATTGTGTTGGTCTTCCCTCTGCGTCAAATCAAGATACAACGTCTTCACCGCCAATCATAATTTTTTGGTATTCTCACCACCAAGGGTTCAGAAGCAGAGTCCAACAGCACCCCAAAGTACGAAGTGAAGGGTACAGAAGTAGAAAAAAAAAAAAAAAAATACGTCTCACAGAAAATAAATCATAATGTAAAGAATAAAAGAGAAGGCGTGGGCTGTGTTGAGTTATGTCAATATTGACAGCAGGAAAGAATTTTGTAAAATGACCTTTACTTTGATCTCCTTAGAGATGTAAATTAATCATTAACTGACCAAACATTGTATTGAACAAGCTAGTAGTAAGGGGAAACTAGTACACACAACAATCTCTCTGTCATAAAAACACACACACACACACACACACACACACACACACACACACGCACACACACGCACACACACACACACACACACACACACACACACATACACACACATTACCTCAGTGTCTGTTGGTTTCCCCTGTACACATCCAACGGTACCCAACTCCAACTCCACTGTGTGTTCCCTTGCCCCTGTCTGTAGGTTGTGAATGTACAGCTCACTCTGCACACAACCCAATAGTGGCGTGACGA
>JADBJO010014841.1:45000-46045 GCA_016801955.1 Conus betulinus
CAAATATTTTCTTCCATAGTTTTTTTTTAGTATATGCACTGAGCGCGTGTGTGTTCTACTTTTGTTCTTGACCTAGTTGCAGATAGGTCGGTGGCCTTTGCAATTAAAGTATTTGAGTTTGAGACAACTTCGTCTCCAACACGTACTGGGCGGCTGGGGGATTAGGCAGGGAGTCGGGCCTTCACTATTGGCGAAGGGTGGAGGAGCGGACGGGGGCTTTTATCATGAACACTCCTAGCCCCCACCCCCACTTCCCTTCTGTTAATGTTAACTCGCGTATTATTAACTGCATTCCATGTATCACGATGAAACCAGAAAATACAGCAAGCGCAAAGAAAACTACAAATGTACCGTGTATTCGCCGTCAAAGTTGCCAACAGCCTTCACCGGGGTCAGCAAACCTGAAAGAAAAGTACAAAAACGGTACAAAGAAATTATATGATATATCCCCCACTACTTAATTGTTCAGCATCCTATCTATATCTATCTATCTATCTATCTATCTATCTATCTATCATCTATCTATCTATCTATATATATCTATCTATCTATCTACCTCTGTGTGTGTGTGTGTGTGTGTGTGTGTGTGTTGTGCGCGCGCGCGCGCACGCGTGCACACGCGTGTGTGCGTGCATGCGGGCGTGTGTGTGTGTGTGTGTGTGTGTGTGTGTGTGTGTGTGTGTGTGTGTGTGTGTGTGTGTGTGTGTGTGTGTGTGTGTGGTGTGCGTGCACACATGCGTGTGTGTGTATGTATGTAGACAGCTGGAGAGAGAGAGAGAGAGAGTACATCGACAGATAGATAGATGGATAGACAGATAGATAGACGTACTTACTTACCAGGAGGAGAGAGAGAGAGAGAGAGGAGAGAGAGAGAGAGAGAGAGAGAGAGAGAGAGAGAGAGAGAGAGAGAGAGAGAGAGAAGAATTAAGAAATGGGAGAAATCAGACCACCCTAAAGAGCAGATCCAAGGTACTAAGAAGAAAGAAATAACTTTAAAGACAAAAAGAAAGAAGATGAAGCCACAGGTGCGGTAGGACACAGAGAG
>JADBJO010014842.1:0-10000 GCA_016801955.1 Conus betulinus
GAGATAGATGCGAACAAATCAGCTATTTTTATCTTCCAGATTCTTCAGAAGTTTTTCTGTGAATTTTGAATTGCTGTAATAAAAGCTCAATTTTGAAGAAGCCATTACGTTTACAGCATCAATTTCTTGCACAATGTAAAGGTGAAAGCGAATATATTTTTTTTCTAGCGTTCTTTCGAATTCCTCGCTCGCCTGTGCTAGTTGCTCTTTCTCAGAGGTTCCAGTCAGATTTGTTTGAAATCCAAGATACTGGTATGGCTCATCTTTTCCATACATCGGAGTATCTTCCCCTTGCAGCGTCACGTGGACGTTCTCGGTCACATCTGTAGAGGCCCAGTTTCCTGTGCGTTGTGCAAGAACGGTGGCACAGTTTCTGTGTTTCACTTCCATTCCTGTGTAATGCAGGAAGTTTCCGTCTTATTTATCATTTCTTGTAAGCTCTCCTCACAGCGAGCACTGGCACATACATCATCCATGTATGCCTGACATGGAGAAGGCATTGAAGCTGGTGTGAACGGCTGCTCCATCCACCGAATCCACGGGTCCAACGCCTGAATGAAGACAACAGCTGACCACGGGCAGCCTTGCACGATGCCACGATGCCTGGTAATCCTGGGCGTGGACGTGTCTCCCGTCTGCACCTGGAATGTAGAGTTGGTGTAGATATCCGCCGTCACGTCGATGATGTGCTGGGGGTAGCCGGCGCTCTGCATCGCATCCAACATCACTCTGTGATCAATGCTCCCATAGGCGTCTTGATGTCATACATACATACATACATACATACATACATACATACATACATACATACATACATACATACATACATACATACCAGTATCTACACTTCTTGCGAACACCTATGACAGCAATGCTGTTTGGTGTGTGTGTGTGTGTGTGTGTGTGTGTGTGTGTGTGTGTGTGTGTGTGTGTGTGTGTGTGACTATCTGTGGGAAAAAAAAGTTCAGAAGAAGACAGAATGATATTAGGTCAGCATCAACAGCGACAGCAACAAGACACACACACACACACACACACACACACACACACACACACACACACACACCACACACACACACTCACATACGCACACACACACACACACACACACACACACACACACACACACACACACACACACACCACACACACACACACACACACACACACACACACACACACACACACACACACACACACACACACACACACACACACACACAGGCAGCCCGAAATGTCGAAGGATCAATACCACTTGACATTCTTTAGATTTAAGTGAATGTTATTCTTTAATAAACGAAACGTCTTTAAAAAATTCAGAAATATATTAGAGAACTCAGAAATTAACCATTACCGCAACTGTATTAAACCCAATTCTGGAAAAAATATATTGGCCTCATCAAGACCCAACCTTGTCTCCATACCAGAGAAATACAAAGCTTAATTCACAGAATGCGTTTGAATTCACTTCGAACAAATTCAGCAAAAATGTTAATGTATGTGTGGAGAAAGAGTTGGAGTTGAACCATCTATTATGAAGAAGAAGAAGAAGAAGAAGAACAAGAACAAGAACAAGAAGAAGAAGAAGAAGAAGAAGAACAACAACACACACACACACACACACACACACACACACACACACACACACACACACACACACACACACACACAAACGCGTTCATCACAAAATACAGCAAAAATGTTAGATGTTTAAGTGGTGAACAAATTTCTAGCAAGCACATCATTTTTGAATGTCAGAGGTTAAGACCTATCTTACCAGTGATTTCTGAAAATTGTATTGAAGGCGTTTTCAAAAATGCTACTAGTTTGTTTAATATTGCGAAAATGTTTACTTCATAGTCCTGTAGGAATTTGTTATAGACTAGTTGATTGTAATTGTTGTTAATGCTCATTTTTCTGACTTTTTTTCTCCCCCTTATCAAAGAGACATAAACACATACACACACAATACGGTCCCCCTCCCCTCCTCCTCCTCCCGATCCCCTCCCTCCCCCCTCCCCTCCACCCGTCTAATATCACTATGTGGATAGACGTTAAATTGAAGACAACAACAACAACACACAAACGCTGAGGCACGCACGCACGCAAACAGGCATAAACACACACACACACACACACACACACACACACACACACACACACACACACACACACATTCGTCTAAAAACACACCATGTGAAAAGACATACAGCTAAATACACACACACACACACACACACACACACACACACACACACACACACACACACACACACACACACACATGCACACACACACACACACACACGCACACACACGGAGAGAGAGAGAGAGAGAGGGAGAGAGAGAGAGAGAGGAGAGAGAGAGAGAGAGAGAGAGAGAGAGAGGCAAGCACGCATGCACACAGGTACACACACACACACACACACACACACACACACACACACACACACACACACACACACACATTCGTCTAAAAAAACACACCATGTGAAAAGACGTAAAGCTAAACACACACACACACACACACACACACACACACACACACACACACACACACACACACACACCTCGACTAAAAAGAAATAATTTGTACAACTGAGCTAGAATCTCACACCTGGTGACACCTGGTGTAGCCACGCTCCTCTTCGCCTCTGTCTTCCCCACACTGCACCAACAGATTACAGGCCAGGTGGGGCTGGAGACTGTGCAGTCCTTTCCAGTTGTCCATGGAGCAGTTCCACCTTGCACTGCCAAACATTACAGGAATTCTGAAAAGCTGAAGATAAAATACACCCTATCAAGCGGTGAAAGAGCGTAATTGCACGCATGATCTAAGTATCCATGCACAAGAAAGCGCGCTCACGCTCGCGCGCACGAGCACTCACACACACGTACACACAACACACACACACACACACACACACACACACACACACACACACACACACACACACACACACACACACACACACACACACACACACACACACACACACACACACACACACACACACACACGCACGCACTCACGCACACACACACACACACACTACAGAGTGAGTCAGAGAGTTTCATTTTCATCAAGAAGGCGTCGTTGCGTGCAGACTACTCCGTATACGCTACACCACATCCCCCAAGTTTCGAGACCACACAGCACACGATTTAAACAGATGGATGTGTGACTCACTGTCTGTCTGTCTGTCTGTCTGTCTGTCTGTCTGTCTGTCTGTCTCTCTCTCTCTCTCTCTCTCTGTGTGTGTGTGTGTGTGTGTGTGTGTGTGTGTGTGTGTGTGTGTGTGTGTGTTTGTGTCTGTATGTATATACATATGCTGAACGATTCAATAGCAGGGGAAACAAGTGCAGCCTAACAATAAGCACAGGCAACAATTCCTTCATCATCACATTGATGGGTAAGTGGTCCATTACAAGGTGTCTTTAATGTAAGATACTTAACCACCATGAATGTGCAGCTTAAATTCCATGGAACTACTTCCATCAACAACGCACACAATAAATGTATTGATGTCGGAAAGGCATGTAAGAGTCGTGACCTGGATGTGACCTAGCACCATCAGAGCGAAGGTTCAGGGCAGAAGTATTTTCAAGACAAAAAATATTGCTAGACTTTTCCTTGTGCAGTTGTCCCTATCTTTTTTTTTCTCACTGACAGAAACAGGACCTGCAAAATGAGCTAATTCACATGGGTCTACCGCCAACACCTGCCATCACGTCATAAATGAGCTAATTCACATGGTCTACCGCCACACCTGCCATCAAGTCACAAAATGAGCTCATTCACATGGTCTACCGCCAACACCTGCCATCAAGTCACAAAATGAGCTCATTCACATGGTCTACCGCCAACACCTGCCATCAAGTCACCACTAGTTCAGCGTGGGATTCCAGCCACGAGATAAATTTTGCTTCCTTGAGTTTACTTCGTTTTTCTGAGAGCTTGTTAAAGGTGTAAAGAAAGGGGTTACTGCAGAATTTAGTGGCAACACAAACACTGCTAGGGCAGCATTGATTGCTCCAGGTATGGGTATATCAGCACGTGCCAGCATTCCACACAGCCCTATGGGAAACCAGCACAGGAAATCTGTAACTGCTACTGTGATCAGCCGCTTAGCTATTGTCAAATCACGTGAACTTTTCGTGGAACTAGTTTTTAACATATTGTTTTGTATTGACCGGTAAATGAACAGCTGGCCAACAGAAACCATTAAAAACAGAATGAAATTAAAGACAATTAGCACACTGAACGAATACATTTTCCCTTTAAACTGATGCCTGGTCACTGGTAGTGGTATACATATACCTGTCTGGCTGTAAAACTCCCAGTGTGAGGTCAGGGGAAGTAAAGGCAGCAAGGCAAGGCACCATCCCACCAACCAAGTCAACAGACAAGCCACCAGTGCTGACATTTTCCCAAAACGGAATGTGCTGAAACGAAAACGAAGAACAACAAAACGATCCAGAGTAATGAACCAAATGACCAAAGCTGACGCCTCACTGGACAACAGGGACAGAAAACCAGCCACCTTACATGTTGCACTGCTTTCCATGTGTCATCATTGTGTAGATATATGCCACGGTACCGTTCGTCAGCCACTCCAATAATAGTATTATAAATGCCCATCAGAAAGTCAGCCATCGTAAGATTGACAACAAACACACTGAACGCACTTAAGGAAGTCATGGACTTTGCAAAGAAACGTGCACAGAAACAGAAGGCATTACCAGTCAGCGACAGACAAATGGTCAACCACAAAAATGCGCGGTATATCCATAACTGTAGTAAATCTTCGCACGAAGAAATTTCGTTGTCAGGGGCATGGCAAACAAGGTTGTCAACGTTACGTGGGAGGATTTCATTGCAGCACAGCTTATAGTTGTCAGTTGAAATGATGTGCAGCTGGGACAGATCTTTGAACAGATCAGGTGGAAACGTTTCCACTGGGCTACCTTCCATGTACAGTTCGGATAACTGTGACATGACCTGAAATCCCCCAGTGCTGATTTTATGCAGAAGAGTAAATGACAGATTAAGTTTGTGTAACCCAGGAAACGATGAGAACACTCCGGCATCAAAAACCATCAGTGAGGTATATGACAGATCAACCTCTGAGAGAACGTTGTGTTGAAGACCAGACGAAGCTAATGAGTTAAGAGGGTTACTGGACAGTGACAACACCAGGAGATTCTTTAAACCAATGAAAGAGGTCATATTGACCTGCTGCAGCTTATTGTCCCCAAGGTCCAATACCCTCACATTCAACAGTTTAATGGCAGGTAGCATGGTCAAATTACACTGGCGAAAGACCAGGTGAATCAGATAAGTATTATTGCTCACATCTGACAGTGTCATACCTGTTCCTGTGGCATCCAGGTAACGTAACTGGGAGAAAAGTGCCGCAGCAACAGCCTGATGACACAGAAATGTATTGCCCTGACACATGCATGTCACAGGACAGGTTACGCCACATAGTAGTTCATCGTCATGCATTAGGCAGTGACGCCAGCTGTCACACATGTGGTCATTGTGTAAACAGGTGGTGGATGCTCTGCACCTGAAGAATCCTGGACATGTCATTTCTTCTTCACATCGTTCTTCGTCCTGGTGGTCAAGACAATCGTACACTCCATTGCACCATGTGAAGACAGGCAGGCAGTCATTGTATTCACCAGGGCAACGATAATGACTGTTTGGACAGGAGTCATTAGATCCCATTGGGACAGAGACAAACTGTCTTACGCCATCAAATGTAATCAGAGCCGGGGATGGAAAATACACTGTGTTTATCAATACATTCTGGACTGCATCACAGTTCTGCTCATCCGACTCGTCTTGACAATGGACGATTTGGTCACAAACCTGATCATAGGACAGACACTGACCCGTGCCACAAGCAAACATGCCGACACAAATGGGATGTTCACAAAATGACTCATCGCTCTTATCCCGACAATCCTCTATAAAGTCACACATCAGAGTGATTGACACCGTGATGATTTCATCATCGCATGCAAATGAAGGCACAGAAATGGAGTCACAATCTCTTGAATCAAACCTGCAGAACACTTGATCAGAAGCAGACTTCAGTACTTGCTGTGGACCACAGACCTTATGCTGATTAGAACCACAGAGAAAAACTGTAAATGTCACAACATCATTGTCACAAACTGTGATATCATACTGTCCTGAAGGCAATACGAATTGTGTGGAGGGCAAAGATATTGACTTTATATGGTAACGGTACTTTGAATTGTTTCCCTTGAATTCACAAACAGCTCCAAAGATTTGTTGATGAGAATCTCCTGTACACGAATGAGGTTTCAGAACTGCACCTGTAGAATGGTCGAAGGCATCAGCGGTTACCCGGATTAAATTCGTTATTTCTGTTGCTAAACATTTCTTCCCTGCCACCTGCATCTGCCAAGAAAATTGTACAGAATGATAATGAGCAGTATTGTCTTCGATGATTGCATATCTATATAACGCAGGAAGTGACATATCATTGATGTAAAAATCAACGAAAAGATGATTTACCCTTTCCGGGTGTATCTTAGTCATGTTTCGAAGCACATCATACCAGTCATTTAAACACTTTGGAAAACTCAATGCACCTCCCAATAACTCACAGTAAACATTGGCCTGCTTGTTGTTTACCAAATGAGATTTGACAAACCTGTAGCAATTGTCACAAACCGCCACCAGACCCTGGCAGCCAGAACTGCTGAAGGGGCAGCGCTCTGTTTCATCCTGCCTGTCTTCACACTCTGTCTTCAAATTACACTCAAGTGATGACGAATATAGGAATAGTATTCCACAGAACAGTTCCACAAACCACTGGCGGTTCTTTTAAATGAGCCATTGTCTGGCAAAAAGGAAAACCAAAGTTGAAAACAATTGGTATTGACACATCTAGGTGTCCTGATATTTATTGTTATAGCTGATGTGTTCAAAACATGTGCAAAGTCAGATTTCGGATCACGTCTGCGCCAGACCTCATGTAAGTGTTCGGCACAAGGACCAACAGAGTCATATGTTTTGTAAGTATGATACAGATCAATACTTGACCGAAGTGGCACCAGTTCTTTGAAGCTGGTAATGATAACGTGTCCAACAGGGACATGCAAGCTTCTGTACAGATACTCTGGGGTCAGCATCAATACTCAAATTTCCTCTGGCTGTAATGTACCCAGACGATGAGGACATCATCACAAGAATCAAATGTGCAGGATGTGAAGGTATACTGTATGAACAGCTGCCCTGCTCTGAAACATTTTCAGCATCTCTCTCTCTCTGTCTCTCTCTGTGTCTCTCTCTCTCTCTCTCTCTCTCTCTCTCTCTCTCTCTCTCTCTCTCTCTCTCTCTCAGGCTGATGACAATACAATTAAATAATTGTGAGTCTAACAAGCCTGCTACATACCCAGGAGAAAGCTGTGGTGGACGTTGTTCTGTCTTGGATGGACCCAGGGGAGAGTTAGGTGTGTGGGGTTGTGTTGGTTGGGAGGAGATCGAGATCCTGTGGGGTCTGAGCAGAAGGGGTTTGATTCTTTGCGCACACATTGCGACAGAAATTGTGTTGGTGTTGATTCTGTGCAGCACTTGGGTAATGGGGAAGATGTGTGTCTAGCGAAGATTAATAACTGCACTTTCGTCACGTGGATTGTAGACGGTCTTGTGTCCAAACTGGATGCGACAGACTTCCATCACTGTATTTCCAATTTTCACTTTGTAAGTTTAGAACACTTCCATGCATTTATGTTTCCCGATTACATAGCGTTTTGTAATCCTGCCCAAACACTTTCAGTACAAGGTTGACAATCAGGTGTTGTTGTGTTAATTAAAACTACACTAATTCCACAATCGCTATCAGACTAAACAAGTCACTCAGTTAAAGAAGGCTACTCACTGTGTGTGTAGCTTTCGTCGGCAATCCGGCCGACTTCTTCAGCGCAGCTGCTGGGTTGAGAACTGGATTCAGTGCGCACCGCCGTGAGTGAACTCAGACAACGCGAGTGAACGAGTGAGGAGTACACCGACGGCAGGTTGTGTCGGCCCCGGTTGCGGTTAAGGGTGGGGTTCCGGGCGGGCGATGTAGACTGCCTCCTTTACTCCCCTCTGGAACTATCCTGCTTCTCTGTCGAGAACTTGCACATTGTCCTTTTCAAAGTGATGCTGTGTGTGTGTGTGTATGTGTGTGTGTGTGTGTGTGTGGGGGGGGGGGGGGGGGGGGGGGGTCAGATTTCCCCCCACTGGAGAGGACTCACGTTTGTGTTCCTTTAGTCTCTTGTGCAGGTTGCACTCAGTTTCACCAATGGTCAAACTAGTTCTTTTCGTTCGTCAAGTAAATATGGTAATAAGATGTCGTGTTTTAATATTGGCAAAGAAAGTCTTGGATTAAACAAAAATCAGTTGTATATATGTACTTATGCCCCACCAATCGAAGTATGTTCTATCAAATTATTGATATTGATAGGTATAATTCTGATGGAAGACCATTTGACGGACATGATGATAGATAGGTATGCTATGTTATGTTATGTTTTGTTATGTTATGTAGGTATTTAGATGCTAGGACACCTTATACGTTTTGTTTTAGATTGATAGTTGTCCTCTGCCTTTTCACATAGACTCGTAAAAGTACATTAGTGTCATGACAAGGAATTCAGAAAACAAACAGGAGAATAATGTTCGTTAAATGTTATTAAACATCATGTGTTCTAAACCTAAGACTCTGCATCCCTAGTGATGAGTGTAATGGCGATCTCCAAGGTCACTGTACATGTGTCTTCGATTTGGGGTGTAGTGCTATTGACTACTTCATTAATTGATAGAATTACATCACACACTCTTAGCATCATGCATACTGTTTGCTGCTGACAGAATTGAATCAAATCATATGCCTGTTGAATTCTTGCTAAGTGGAGTAACAAATGGAAATGATTTTGATAATGAAATGTCTATTGAAAATGAGAACTAGACTAAAAGATTGATTTGAATCCAGAGAAAGACATCTTTGTTATATCTCTGGAGTCAGAAACAATTGTAGAAATGATTGACTTGGCAACTAGGCTTGCGGAAGTTGTTGGAAGCTGCTTCATGTATGCTCTTATTAAGCGAATTGATGCACGTAATCTGAAAATCAGCTGGTTTGATAATGAATGTTTTGTTGAAAGACGAAATGTGAGAAAGCTCCTAAGAATACTTCATAACTCATCTCTAAAGGCTGCCAATGATAAACAAATAAAGAAGATGAAATTATATCATTTACATAACTACGGTGAGGCTAGAAAAGAATAGAAACAATACTTAAAGCAGAAAAAATAAAGCTAGAGTCTTTTCCAAACTATGGATAGAATTAATAATCTCAACAAGAATTTTGGAAGAGGGTAAACAAGCTTGCACTGAAGCGTAGGCAGTCACTGGGCAGTGTATTTACAGAGAGATAGTTTAAAACCATTTTCCTGATCTTTTGGAGATTGTGGATTGTACTGAAAAATATTGGTACAGTAAACTATCAAATGACTCTGGATTGCACAAAAAAATGATACACAACACAGACACACAGACACACACACACACATATATATATATATATATATATATATATATATATATATATATATATATATATATATAAACAAAGCTTGCTCTTATGTCTTAGATTGAAGAAACAGGGGGAGATAAGCATACATTTCTGCAGTGGTAGATGTTTCTGCCTAACTAACAGTATGTGCTTGAGTGGGTGAAAGGGGAATATTAAATGCTTCTCAAAATGAACCTTCAGCAAACTTATAGTCTCCAAGTGGGAGACAGTCTCCAATAGAAGGAAACCCACTAACATAGGAAGGAACTCACTAACATATATCTCCTGGTCAGATATCGGTATTTCGAAACCTTATAGTTTCTCCTCAGTGACCGCGGAAAGTGGTAATTTGACTCCTCTGCCTTTTCTGTTTTAAGAAGAATGCTATCCCAGAAAAATGC
>JADBJO010014842.1:15000-17500 GCA_016801955.1 Conus betulinus
ACTCATAAAATTAAACGAACATTCTCTTGTCAGAGCTGCAATAGGGCATGTGCCATCCACTGTGAACTTTGTGTTAAGATCTGTCCCACACACTTGATGTGCACTTTTCTGAAGACATGGACGAAATTTCACCATCAGTGCCTTAACCAGTTGCTCTGCGCTTCAACCATCCCCAACACAACAAAAATCGTGTCAAAATCGTAATGCTTAGGTGATTATATTGACAACTTTGAATATGCCATTCAGCAATCCCATTTAATTGCTAGACTGGGGACTCTTTTCCCACCTGGAATCAATGTCCAAAAATATCATGTGCGTATCCACCCCCGATGCCACTAGCTCACAGTGCTCTTCACAGGCACACTCAATACTATATATATATATATATATATATATATATATATATATATATATATATATATATATATATATATATATATATATTGTTTCTCTTCTACTAGCTTTTAACTCATTGATCGTTTTGATTCCGGTCCACTTTAATATGATAATAGTAGTAGTAATAATAATAATGATGATAATAATAATAATAATAATAATAATAATAATAATAATAATTATTATTATCATTATTATTGTTGTTGTTATTATTATTATTATTATCATTATTATTATATTATTATTAATCTTCTTTCTTCTTCTTCTTCTTCTTCTGCTTATAAAATTATTGTTATTATTACTAATGTCATTATTATCATTAGTAGTAGTAGTAGTAGTAGTAGTAGTAGTAGTAGTAGTAGTAGTAGTAGTAGTTGTTGTTGTTGTGTGGTAGTAGTAGTAGTAGTAGTAGCAGCAGCAGCAGCAGCAGCAGTAGTAGTAGTAGTAGTAGTAGTGGTGGTGGTGGTGGTGGTGGTGGTGGTGGTAGTGTCATTACTATGATTTGAAAGTTAAACGAGACTTACCTGGAAGTTGAAGTTTAATGGAGATTATTTTCAGGATGCTGTTGGGTAGAGGTATACATGTGGCGGCTGAAACCGCGCGCGCCCCAGACTTCAGTTACAAGTGATCCCCAAGAACTCGGAAGGGAGGGTTCAATGGAAGTACTTTGAGTTGCTGATGGGTGGGCACATGTATCCCTCTACCCAACAGCATCCTCGAAATAATCCCCATTAAACTTCAACTTCCAGGTAAGTCTCGTTTAATTTTCAAATTATTTCTTGTCTGCTGATTGGTCAGACGTACACATGTGGAGATTTTAGCGTTGGGGATCACAGGTTATTCCTTAATACGGCAATTTGCTCATAATGTGAGTTACTTCCCTTTGTCTACAAATGTGTCCAGCACAGACTGGGAAAAACTCTTAGTCTTTGTGGAACCACACCACATCCATCTTCATCCTCTGTAATGATCCAGCGGTAGAATCTTCAAAAAGTGTTCTTGTTTGACCATCCACCTGCTTGAAGGATGCTGTCTATTGGTACACCTCTGCTTAATGCTGCAGAAGCACTAGCAGCCCGAGTGCTGTGAGCCGATTATTTCGATATGTCTATTCCTGCCATAAGCAGCACATCTTTCATCAAACTAGAAATAGTGTCTACTTTCAGAGATGCAAAAGGCTTTATGCTGCTGATAAAAAGTGCTTTCCCAGTTCGTAAGTGGGCAGTCTTTTTCCAGTACTGCCGAAGGTGGTGAACCAGACACAATCTCTTGTTTTCAAAACAAGGTATGACTAAAGGCTTTAAGTGAGCCCCTGGTTTGGTTTGTTTTTTAAAAGAGAGCTATATACAAGTACACATTTAGACTCATGGATTTTTACATCATCAACAGTAAGACTGTGGAGAGCCTCTCCTCTCTGACCAGAGAGTAAAGCAAGTAACATAAAGTGTTCTGAGTGTGAGTTCCAGAAAGCTAAGAAGTTCTGCATCTGGCCACTGTGCTAACATATCAAGGACTGTATCTACATCCCATGTGTCACAGTACTTTGGGAGTCATGGTCTGTTGTTGAAAACGCCTTTGACAATTTTACAGACTACAGAATGTTGACCTGTTGTTTCTGCGTTATCAGGACAAAGGTATGCTGAAATCGCACTAATAACTAGGTTAACTGTACTATAACTAGCACCTGCAGCATACAGTTCTGCCAAAGCATTTACCACTTGCACATGCGTACAAGTAGTTGTTTCATTTTTACTTACAAATTTCTGTCATTTTTTAATGTAGGTGTTGTAGGACTTATGGATGCTGTGTCTCCATGAATCCATGAATAGAGCGACTGAATTTCTGGATAAACCGGAAGTTAAGAAATTGTTGCCGAGATCTTGCAGACAAGCAGGCTTAGCCGACGTTTCTGAATGAGAGGATGAACTGCTCTGAGGTCGCTGGGTAGGTGAAGAAGGTGGTGTCTGCACCCGAGTTCTACTAAAGGGCAGCAGATAAGATGTTGAAGAACAGCGAACCACGGTTGTGTGTCGGCCAGTTGGGTACTACATTATCCCCTCCGCATGGTCTCGCCGGATCTTCTGCAGCACCCGTCCTATGATGC
>JADBJO010014842.1:25000-27500 GCA_016801955.1 Conus betulinus
TTATTAGTCAAGCTTAACACACCAAGGTCATCTCTGCACTCATACGCGCACATGCGCGCTCATGCACCCACCAAACATTCACCTCTTTCTGGGAATGGGCGTCACGCATTCGCTTTTCTTCTAACATGACTGAAAACAAGAAATAGAGTTTCTACACCACTCATAATTACACATGAAAAATCTACTTACACAAAAAGGAATAATCAAAAACGAGAGATCAATGATTCCTAATCCCGGGTTTTAAACTAAAAGGCTTCTTATCTTCGGATGAACTACAGTGTGATGAACCACTTTGGTCATTATCTTCGGATGAACTACAGTGTAATGAACCACTTTGGTCATTATCTTCGGAATGTATCTGAACAGTTTTCGTTGCTAATTTTGAAACGATTTTCTACCAGCTAATGACACTGGTTAAATGATTTACAAATACGACATACAGTGCATCCAGTGCATTTGGTCACTCCTTAGAATCCAGATGGTTCACTGATCGCGCATTCAGTTTTGAAGGTAATCCCTTGAATCGAGCCAAAAACACGTGCCTTTGGAAATGCTATTTGAAATTAATAAAATTCAAACATGGCCTCCGAATGCACCTGGAGAAGCAGTAATTTGAAAGTACCTTTGGAACAACAGTGAAGTGAACAATTATTGTAATGCTTTTGTATTTCCTTAAGTTTTATCCTTTTAAAGATTAGGCCAGTGAATTAATCTATGTTGACACTGAGCAGTTTTTACTACATTTAACAAAGGGTTAGGTTTGCTGACCACTGTCTGAAAACAACAATGATAACTGGGATGATAAAACAACAATGATAACTGGGATGAAAAAACAACAATACTGGGATGATAAACAACAATGGTAACTGGGATGATAAAAACAACAATGATAACTGGGATGATAAAACAACAATGATAACTGCGATGATAAAACAACAACAATGACAACTGGGATGATAAAACAACAATGATAACTGGGATGATAAAACAATGATAACTGCGATGATAAAACAACAATGACAACTGGGATGATAAAACAACAATGATAACTGGGATGATAAAAAACAACAATATTGGGATGATAAAACAACAATGATAACTGCGATGATAAAACAACAATAACTTTGATTATAAAACAACAATGATAACTGGGATGATAAAACAACAATATTGGGACGATAAAACAACAATCATAACTGGGATGATAAAACAACAATGATAACTGCGATGATAAAACAACAATGATAACTGGGGATGATAAAACAACAATGATAACTGGGATGATAAAACAACAATATTGGGATGATAAAACAACAATGATAACTGCGATGATAAAACAACAATGATAACTGCGATGATAAAACAACAATGATAACTGGGATGATAAAACAACAATGATATCTGGGATGATCAAAAAAAAACAACGATAACTTGTAGGATAAAGCAAATCCTTGTTTCGATGCACAGTGCATATAAACTATGACAGAGATAAGCTGGCCATTGTGGCGATGCAGAACGTACAGACACAATAAAAACCATACAGCTTAAACATTTAGACCATCATACGAACAGCCATAAACAGTTACTCAAAGTTAGAATATTAGAGCATATGAGGCAACTATTAGAAACTCTTGCGAATTGAAACACTGAGAACAAAACGTTTTCGGCATGACTTAAATCTTCAACATGCTGTAGAAAATATCACAGTTCTGTTAAAAATGGTTTGCATATTTCAAGATGGTGTTCAGTGGTGATGTTGGCGATGAAACAAGGGTCCATTAGGAAAATACCGCATACAGAATCACATTAGACAAAGCCTTGCAAAATCCAACAGTGAGTATCATCTGGATGGATTCGAGTCTAACTGAAACACAAGGTATTGGTACAATTAAAGCCTTAAAATCGGGTAACATTATAGATCCACAATCCTGATGGACTTGTTCTGAATTTCATATATAGTCTGCTTAGTGTGTCGTAGATTTCTGACCATATTCTTTGATAACTGTTGTGATTCTAGCGTATTTCTACTACATCAGCTGAATGCAGTTATATACCACCACTGCAGACCAATTCCCCCAACAATTGTACAGGTTGTCAAGGGAGCGAACCATCTCACAAAGGGCCTAAAGTGCTTTAGACGACAAGAATGCTGCATGTAGTGGAGAAATAGGTCACCGGCCGATTAGTAGTAGCGCCCTTGCCTAGTGTACATGATCAAGCTGTGTTCAAGAGGCTGAAGTGAACAGGTAACTAAAATGTCACATGACAGATGGCATCTGCGGTAGTTAGGACCCCTCCCGAGTTCGAACTTTCTGATAGCAAAAGGGAGGACAATAATCCACTTAAACCTCAGAGTACCAAGTGGGTGCTAACAATGTAGTCAGCTGAAGCTGCTTTCTAACCAGAACTTGAAGAATAGGAGTCTGGGGTTTGTTCAGTAGGTATTGCTGTGCGAAATTGTGTTGATGTTTTGTCAGGCTAGTTGAATGCGTGTGGACAT
>JADBJO010014842.1:32500-46032 GCA_016801955.1 Conus betulinus
TCAAATTTTTGCGACAGTTTTTTTTTGCGACAGGACACTGTGAAATATTGCAGTCAGTGAATGCTGTCGCTTGCGACACATTTTCACGTGAAATCTTACTGCTAGAGTTAACATTTCCTGTGAAATATGGTCGCAGCGTTAATATTTCACAGCGACGATTTTTTTTTCTGCAAAGTGAAAAAAGCGTCGCCGCGGTTGAGCGTCAAATATCACAGAAAATATGCAGCCTGCCATGGAATAAAAAGTGTCGCAAGTGATTTTTTTATCATAGATTTTTTGATGAAAGTCAAATTTCCATTCGCGTGTGTGTGTGTGTGTGTGTGTGTGTGTGTGTGTATGTGTGTGTGTGTGTGTGTGTGGTGTGTGTGTGTGTGTGTGTGTGTGTGTGTGTGCTTAAAATGTGATTTTTTTTTTAAAAAATCAATATCGTAGGCCTAGGACATTCAGCACAACAAAAGTAGGGGAAGATTGGGTAAGTTAGAACCCCAAAGAAATGCAGCCCTACCTCCTTCACTAATTTTACTTCACTCAATGTTAATTATTTGTAAAGCTTACAATAAAAGCTTCATATAGTACAGCCATCAAATGGCTATCTTTATTTCAAAAAGTTCTATATAAGAAATCATAAAATTCTTGAAGAAAAGGAAGCCCACTTTATACATCATTTCGGGTTAAACGGACCAGGAAGTGGTAAATATTGGGCCACGGGCCTATGTTAACCGAAACGCATTACTCATAAACCCAAACCAATGTTTGTTTGTCTGTTGGCCATATAAGATGGGTGAGCTTGTTCGATAATCCATTTAAGGCACCTAAGGTCTCAACACATTTATAATCAAACTTAAAGAGTAAATGATTATCCTTAATTGTCAGAACAGAAACACAAACATAATAGAGTCTAAACGCTAATACAAGCCAAATCGCAGAACAGACGGTTTCAGTTGTCTTGCTTTAATTGCAGTGCTTCTAGGGCACTTAAATCATGAATTTACAAACGAGTCAAAGTAACCCATTTTTAGTCACAAGTAACCCAGAAGTTATCAGAGGCCATAAGAGCTTCAGGCATCATTTGGCTTTATTTTACTGCAGCAGTCCGTTCAAGGCATTCAAAGCTCCAAGAAGCCGTGATTTGAAAGTAATTAACATAGTATTTGGTTGACAGGATCATCCATTTCTTTTGTAAAAGCTTTTATCTAGTTTAATGAAATAAACGCAGAAAAAAGTGCAGCAGAAAGTAACGTTCAAAATAGGTTTTCTTTCATTACGCTCGTTTTAAGGTACCTAAGGCCTAATATAATCATGTTCAAAATGTGAAACATAACACATTTCTATAAATCATCTTTTGTTTTGGATGGCTTCTTTCAAAAAAAAGACAAACGAATTAAAGTTCGAAAAACAAAAAGAAACATTCAAAGCACCGTCATATTTGGATATGTTTCTTCTAAACAAAAGCAGTAGCCATCGTGGAAAACAAAATGGTACAGACGAAGTTATTGCCGTACAGAATTTATAGCATTTATAGAATTTATAGCATTTATAGCATTCTGACAGCTTGTCAATCATTAAGCTCAAATAGCCAATCACATTTCTTTTCCCCCCAAACGTTTTTAAGCGTGCCACCTCCTCCCCAGCATCTCCTTTTATTTGATAAATTATTGTATCTAACTAGCCGCAATTCTTAAACATTCAAAGATTGGGGGTCAAACGAAGCGACTGTTGTCTCCAACTTCAAAGCAAGGAAAGATCAGATGTTGTAGAGTCACTGTCTATGACGCCCTTTCAACAGTCACAGAATATACAAACAAGTTCAAAAAGTTCTGAATCGTTTTAAAATTCACTGTAGAAGACAGAACCGAAATTTTCAAAAGATGAAGTTCCTTTTGACCAAGATCAAAGACACGTGTGTTCGTTTTGTGATGCCGCGAAGTTAAGAAGTAAAAAGGTCACATAGTCCAATAAGGTCGAAGCGGTTAAATAGCTAATAACGCAAATTTCTCAAATATCATTGTCATAATTATTTCTCTTTGTTCGTCGTACACTATTTAGGCCTATTAATAATGAGCAGTCCAAAAGCTGCAACTTGTAATAAGTATACTATAATGCATGGAACTACTACACATTTTTTTTTTTTTTTTTTTTTTGTTTCTTCTTTAAAATGAGATCCAAATCAGAAATTCGGAGACATTTGAGGTAGAAGGAAAGGAGTTTTAAGAGTTGGGTGTAGCATGTAATGAATTAGGATATCCATAATATAAGAGTGCGGTTATTATACGGTTTCGTGTCTGTCGTCTTCCCATGACTATCCATATGTCTTCCCATGACTATCCATATTGACATTCACATAGCCCTGTCACCCTCTTATGTAACATTATGGGGATAATTATATGATTTGTTCCCTCGGTGCCCACGCATGCGTGTGTACATGCTGTGTGTGTGCTCTGACTCTCTCTACTCTCTCTCTCTCTCTCTCTCTCTCTCTCTCTCTCTTCTCTCTCTCTCTCTCTCTCTCTCTTACACACACACACACACACACACACACACACACACAACACACACACCACACACACACACACACACACACGTGCGCGCGCGTGCGCGCGGACACGTACATGCGCATGTGCGGGCATACACGAACAAACTTAAACACGTACATTCATTTCTACAAAGAGATTATTGTGTCACTTGCAGGGTTTATGGTGAGAAGTCTTAAGGGTTCTATTCAAATTGTTAAGGGTTCTATTCATTGTTAAGGGTTCTATTCAATTGTTAAGGGTTCTATTCAATTGTCTAGGGGAAAGAGTATCGCTCCACGAGATGTTCAGAGTGGGTGGGGTATGTAAAATGACAGCTGACACGGGGTATAGGAGGAGAGAGAGAGAGAGGAGAGAGAGAGAGAGAGAGAGAGAGAGAGAGAGAGAGAGAGAGAGAGAGAGAGAGAGATTGCGTGATTATGAACAAATGAATCACAAATATATTTGAGCATGAATGCAGTTGTTTCAGGCTACACACACACACACACACACACACACACACACACACACACACACACACACACACACACACCGTCGCGCTCTCTCCACATACACGCACACATGCTTGCACAGAGAGAGAGAGAGAGAGATAGAGAAGGACGGGGGGGGGGGGGGGGGGGGAGGCAGAGACCAACTGACAGACAGTTTGATTGACAGAGTGAAACTAAAGAGAGTCAAACAGATAGAGGGAGGGCGATACATACAGAGAATGAGCGAGAAAACAAATAGAGACAGAAAGATAGACCGACAGTCAAATAGACACAAATAAAATCATAGACAGAAAGACAGTGGGGCAACTGATACGTAAAACCATGAGAGAGGGAGGGTGGGGTAGAGAGTTGGGGCAGAGACCGAACGTGTCTTCGACGTCGTCGTTTTTTTACGGGAAATGCTGTCTCAGAGCGACAACTTTTCTACGGCAGCAGATTTTAGATGAAATGCTGTCGCTGCGACATGATTTCATTTTCAGGCAACGACACGATTTTATGGGACATTTCTCGTGAAATCCTGTCGCGCTACCAATTTTTTTTTTATGAAATAAGTCGCTCAGCGATAATTTTTTCATGAACCAGCTGCAGTATTTCCAGGGAAATACTGTCGCTGAGACACGATTTTTATGAGCGACAGTATTACATACGACACCGGAAGTGCCGAGAGGGGACAGACTTTTGTCCCATGAGTGTACTACTACTATTACTACTACTACTGCTACTACTACTACTCTACTGAAAATCACTAACACTGCAGTACTGCAGTTGCTGCTGCTGCTGCTACTGCTGTTGCTTCTAATGAAAATGAAAGAATTACGATAATATTTATGACAACAGTAATACTTATAATAATGATATCATAAATAATCATCATCATCATGATTAAATATAGTCAATAAGTAAACAGCTAAGAGTTTTACTGAGAAAGATATCACACACACACACACACACACACACACACACACACACACACACACACACACACACACACACACACACACACACTGAAAAGGAAAAAAGGAAAATGTATGTTAAACATGTGTTACATGTAACTGAAAGAAAACTCAGAAAGAAAAGGAGTCGATAGATAAGTGAGTAAAGCATACACTGAGGAGGACAATAGAGATTGTGAAGGGAGAGGTGAAGACAAAAGAGCTGCAACATTTGAGGTCAATATATGTGGGCTGATGTTGTGGGATGGAGGGCATATGCTAATTTAGATACCAATGCCCAGTGGGGAGAGGGTCCCTAACCTGGCAGTAAGATTGGATTCCTGCATGTTATGCTCAAAGTTGCCACTCTGGGATTGCTGAAGCGCTAAGACTTTGATACGATTGATATTGCTTTGGCGATGGCTGAAGAGGAGAGCGAATGGATTGGTGCGATGGTGGTGGATATTGGCTATGTATTCAGAGATGTACATCTCAAGTGTGCAGAACATCTTACCTACATAGGTCTTACTGTATAGGTTCTCAGTGGATAGAATACAGTATGTTGTTGCTTGACAAGAAAACATACATTTAATTTTGAACAATCCTCTGAGGCCACGTAGGATGGCGTCTATCTTGGTGAGAGACAGATTCTGAAATTGGGGTTTGAAAAAGTGAAAAGTACCGGGTGACTTGGGTGTGGTGCATTTGTTTCAGTTATATGTTGTTGCTTGACAACTGAAAACATACATTTAATTTTGAACAAGCCTCTGAGGCCACGTAGGATGGCGTCTATCTTGGTGAGAGACAGATTCTGAAATTGGGGTTTGAAAAGTGAAAAGTACCGGGTGACTTGAGTGTGGTGCATTTGTTTCAGTTTGGAGCACACAAGTAAGTCTTTGACGGTTTTTTTTCACGGCTGAAAGTAAGAGGTTTGCTCTCTGTGGGTTGTCTGTGATCTGCTGCGTTCTGGACACAGCTGTGGTGTGGTTTAAAGCATTTTCACTGATGGTACTGAGGTATTCGTGGTGGGTGATCTGCTGCGTTCTGGACACAGCTGTGGTGTGGTTTAGAGCATTTTTCACTGATGGTACTGAGGTATTCGTGGTGGGTGATCTACTGTGTTCTGGACACATCTGTGGTGTGGTCGAGAGCATCTTTACCGATGGTAATGGGGTATTCAAGGTTGGTGAAAAACTCAACATTCTGGCTGCCTATAGTGTGAAAGTTTTCTTCAGAGCCAGCCCTGTGCATGCAGGCAAATTCAGACTAATGAATGCTGTGCTTTGTGGATTTGTGGCAGGAAATATGTATGCAGTGTTTCAGGTATGAATGTACACTGGTCGATTTGCAGAAAGAAAAAACAACAACACATTAAAACTAGGGCTTTCGGCCGTCCCATCTTTGAGTTACATGCAAGATTCCAGGAATGTGACTGATCGGGAAATGGTTTAAAAACAAATTAGACAGAAGGATGAAGGATCTGAACAAAGTTGATGACGCTGTAGAGGTTTTGTTCTCACACGAATGTTGCTGCCACCCTGTTGCTGATGTTGCTTGGCGCTCAATTCAGCGTAAGGGACAAAGTGTTTTACGTGAAAACATCAAGAAACATCAAGGCTATCAATTCAGCGTAAGGGATTAAGTGTTACGTGGAAAACATCAAGAAACATCAAGGCTATCTATTCAGCGTAAGGGATTAAGTGTTACGTGAAAACGTCAAGAAACATCAAGGGCTATCAATTCAGCATAAAGGATTAAGTGTAACGTGAAAACATCAAGAAACATCAAGGCTATCAATTTAGCGTAAGGGATGAAGTGTAACGTGAAAAACATCAAGTGTGATGAGGAGTTTGGGTTGTAAAAGTAGTGATCATGTTGAGCGTGTGTGTTGCGTTTTTCAGGTATGGAGGGAGGCTTTGCACAATAGGACGGTGTATAAACGGAGGGAAAACTAAGCCTTGAATCCATCTAATTAGTTTAGAGGCAACCTGGAGCCTGCCTCGTGACAAAATATTAGCTTGACCTAGAAAAAACAAAACAAAACAAAACAACAAACCAACAACAAACAAAAAAACAAAACAAAAACAAAAGCAAAACACAACAAAAAAAAAAAAAAACCGCCCAAACCACGTCAAAACCAATTCTTTTAAAAGTACAAACGCGCGGTAATGAAACGCTTATGTCAAATTTCCAGGTCAGAGGCTCTCTCTTGAAATGTTAAATGGACAAATGCCAGTTGTTATGGTACTGCTTTCTGGAGCACCACTGATATCGATCTGGAAGCATCACTCACTCACTACTCTCTCACTCCTCTTCTCCTCTCTCTCTCTCTCTCCTCTCTCACCTCTCTCTCTCTCTCTCTGCGCACACACACACAACACACACACACACACACACACACACACACACACACACGCACGCACGCACGCCACACGCACACACGCACGCACGCACAGCACGCGCGCGCGCGCGCGCGCAAACACACAAACAAACAAACAAACACGCACGCACGCACGCACGCACACCACACACACAACACACACACACACACACACACACGCACGCACGCACGCACACACCACACACACACACACACAACACACACACACACACATACACACACACACACATACACACACGCACGCACGTACGCACGCACACACCGCACGCACGCACGCACACACACTACACTCACACACACACACACACACACACACACACACACACACACACCACACACACACACACACACACACACCAATAGAATAGATTTGACTCGATTCAAGTGGTTTAAGAAAAAAGAAACCTTGTAGTATTAAAAAAAACACATTCAATCTTTAATTTCATTTATAACGAAGGAAAGTGTACGGTCATTAGTAAAATTGTTGCCCTGCCAAAGTCCGAGTTACCCGCAAATGATAATGTCCGTTGATATGAGGAAAAGCACACTCTGTGAGTCTGCATACAGCCTCATGAAACAGCTCAGAGTTGCAGTTGCAGGGAGGGAAAAAACAGAGCCCTGAAAGCAATGGCGGAAGCAGCAGAGAGGTGTGTTCAAGCTGGATCTGGTCAAGGAGGAACAAAGTGAACTTCATAAGGCTTAACTTTCCTACAAATATCAGGTGTTCCCCCTGTGCTCAGTGGTTAGTGCGGGAGTCATTAAGTGGAAATGAGCATGTCCAGAGGGCATGGGATCGAATCCCAGCCATGGCTCGTCCAAGATGGGAAAAAAGGGGCAGCAGAGGGACATCCGGAGTCATGAACCGGGCGTGGCCCATCCCCCCTAGAGTGTCAGGAGAGATAAGTGCCGAAACACTTGCTTGAAGGGGGCTCTGAGGACTCTCTGCTGCCACGCTCTCCACGAGTTTGCTTTCTACTGTTTAGAACACATTGTTATTGTTACCTCGTTTCGTTGTGACTAAAATCCCCATATATCTGTTGTATCTTTCGTTTCTCGTCTTCAAAGCTTCCTTACAGCATCTGCGATCACCCGATGTTTGATTAAATTCCATCTGAAATGCTGTCGCGCTAGCGGGGTTATGTGATCTTATGTCCTTTAACCACTGATGAAAATGTGTGTGTGTTGTATGTGTGTGTGTGTGTGGTTCTCTCTTTATTTGTCAATGTGGTGTGTGTGGGTGTGTGTGTGTGTTGTGTGTGTTCTCTCTTTATTTGTCAATCTCAACGTATTCCATTTATTCATATACCTGTTATTATGTCTTCAAACTCCTATATATGCAATCTAGTTTCTCTCTCTCTCTCTCTCTCCAATGAGCGATGGATTATCATACCTCGTGTGGTGGTTTCGAGCAACCGTTTTTTGTTGATTAATTTACTTCTGTTACTTGTCGTTTTGGTGTTATTCTACTATCTATCTATCTATCTGTCTAGCTGTCTGTCTATCTACCCTGTCTGTCTGTTTATCTGTCTATCTATCTATCTATCTATCTATCTATTGTGTGCCTGCCTGTGTTGTCTACTAACGCCTTTGTGTGTGTATGTGTGGTTGTTCTTACATAAATTCTTGATGGATGGTGATGATGCTTCGTTTTGATGTGTTGTAGTCATTACACCACTCTATATCGAAGCGAAAAGGCTGATTTTTAAGACTCGTTTCAGACCTATTCATTTTTTACTTATCCTTTTTCCTTCCATCCCTTCATTTTGGTATTGTTAAATTCATCATTTGTTTATTTGTTATTTCTTGTGTTGTTCTGTAATTTTTTGTTGAAATTTACTTATCTAAGGCAAACAAATTGCCTGGTGGTGTGCAATATGGTTCATTAAAAACTGTCACTTCCACATCCACATATGATAGCTGGATGTCAACACTGGTCCATGTCTTCTTCTCCTTATTTATTTATTTTATTTTTATTTTATTTTATTTATTTTTTATTGCTGTCCCAAACCTCGAAGCCACCTCAGAGGCATTGTGCCCCACGCCGCTCATTCCACACCTATCCACAGCTACAGCTTGGGTCGGACCCCGCCGCTCCGCAATACGGCATCCATCACGGGAGCAGTTGATGTCAAAGTCTCTTCAAGAGCCACCCACCGGAGGAGGACACTGCCACTGCTGCCGAGTCACTTCGGTGGTGTTCAGTGCGCCTGTTCTTGAATCAAACATACGCAGGACACCACCTACTAAGCCCCCCTACTGACGACAATAATGTGCTTAGTCCGCGGAGCCGGCGTAAGTGAGCTCTCCCTCCGAAGGGCGCCACCACGTCCGTCCAACCGACACTCCACCCATGGACTCGCCCGATACCGGTGACCCCGACGGAACCAAACCAAGACCACAGATGTGGAGAGAATTCGAATTGAGGTCACATGAGAGCAGGGCATGAAAGGGCCACAGAATTTGAGACATTTTGTTATGCTGATCGATGAGAAATGAGGATGATTAAGATGATGCTACGGATTTCCATTTCGGTCTGAGACTACATGACAGGGCTGTACTCTACGCTTCCTTTCATAATATATCCCGGTGTCAACCAGGCCCTAGAGATATACAGAGCACCTGCAGTGTTGGTCAGGAAATTTGAGCAACACTCTCAGAAACGCATCCATTAAGTGGATGAAAACTCGACTGTGTGGTCCCATCTTCCCAACTGAGTCTGCATCAAACTCAACTCTGGGTAGGAGCTGGTCGGGGGGCAGAAAAACCCACATGACTCTGATGGGAATTCGGCACCCACGACCTCCCCAGCCTTTTTTTGTGAAAAGGAGACCGAAACAAGGGAGCATCAACTGTATCACAACCTATGACAATTTGATCCATCTGACAAGTACCAAGTTCATGAGTGGACAAGAAATTCAAGTGAATGGGTATGGTCAGTTTTTCACTGAATATCAGTGCTACACTGAATGTGTGTGAATGTGTGTTGAATTGTTCTATCATGGCGGCCATAATAGTGTCAGCTGAGCTCCTTGCCTTGATCTTTAATTGGTGGTTTTTACTGGTTCTGGAGGAAATGGAGACAAGTCATTTGTTCGTATTGCTTTCTGCTTCTTTTTCCACATGAGCGTGTTGGACATTACGAAGAAATACAGATTGAAAACAATGTCAATTTTGCATTAATTATATTTTACGACTGCAGTTTGAAACGCAGCAGTCTATGTATCAAAACGAAGCTTTTTGGCGTTAAATGGGGAAAGTAGACATGAAGACGCTGGTATGACACTGAATGCCAATGAAGGAGAAGTGCAGACAGCTCCTAGGAGGTATTGTCGTTCAAAAGGTAAACACGTAGAAATCCTTATCATATTCAATAAGAGAAAGAACAGCATATACCAAATGATGCTAAAAAATAAGTATAATCTATAAACTCTCAACAACATTTGGAAGACTGTATTCTTGATTTACAGTGCCAAAGAATATTACACAGAAACTAAAACATCTGTCGATGAATATATGGTTACTGGATATTGCTTTTTTAAAAAGTGATATAAGTTACATAACTGAATACTACATTGACAACGACCACTGGTATTGATTGTATTGTTAACACCTCATGCCAGAGCAGAAGTGTTACTGGGTATCCATAACCTAAAATCCGGAACAGTCTCAGGGTCGGTAGAACTGGTTAATTAAGTATCTCACCACAGTTAACTGTACTTTAGTCACACAAGTTGACTGAAACTTTAGTCAAGTTTTTTCGAAGCTCTCTCTGACAAAGTTGTCTGCCCACCCAACTGAACTGAATCTGTATTGACCAACCTACAAGGAAGTAGAGCTGAATGATCCAGGAAACTATAGAGGTATTTCGTCGTGTGAGGTAAGTGGTAAGACACTTAGCAGAATGCTAGAGGAGGTTTTCAAGCTTGGTAGGAGAAAATTATGAAATTGTGGAACACCAAGCTGAGTTTAAAAAAGATGATACTCTACTGTTGTTAGTCTGGTTACTTTTGTTAGCCTGTGTACAAAACAAGTAAATTTCCATCAGGAGTCTACGATTATAGATCATTATTGTATATTGAGCGTTTGTAAAGTCAACACAAATCTTCTTCGGCCTCTTCTACTGAACAGGGAGTGATTAGGAAGTTAGTTCCATGTGTTACAAGTATTTCTAAGAAGGTCAATACGAGAGTGAGGTCTGGCGCCAACTTGTCATTTTGTGTACAATGATCACCAGTGTCAAACAAGGAGACCTACGTAGCCTTGAACTCTTTCTTAAATCAATGAAGTGGTATAGACTGCAAAGTCCATACAGTGCTGATTCAAACTAAAATGATGTTCTTAAAGGGCGTTGCGGAATAAGAAGCCCCGGGTCTTGTCGGGTCGGGTCTGACTTGTCGCTTGTATTGTGTGAGCTAGGTGCAAAAGTAGAGCAGGTAAGGTGACCCAGCAGTTAATATCAAAGCACCATGTATTCCATTGTTAGCTTCCCCAATGGCCAGCTCATGGCTAAACAAAGAAACAAATGGGACTACATGCATCTCCCTGTTTAACTCCAGTTGTGCACGTTGTATAGTCTGTAGTCTGTTAAATTTACCGCCACAGGACACTCAGCTCTCACAACATCACATAGTTATGTTTTTTGATACTTCTGTAAAGTTTACCCTTTATTTTCATTTTACAGTCTAATTTCTATTGATAGAGTCAAATGTTTATTCAAAGTCTATGAAAGCGATGTACAGCTTTCGATTGCATAAAAAATGGTTTAGTACTATCGCTAACAAAGTGAACAGGACACATTGTGGTCAATAGTTGAATATAGCCGTTTTTAAGACTAACTTTGATTCTCACCTGTAATATTTCTTCCTATCTACCAGCCTTGTACTGCTTTGTTTGTTATCGCCCTATTACAGCTTACTAAGGATAATACTAAAGGAGAGTCTTCTGTACTTGTTAGGGATTGGTGGCATCACCTTTCTTAAACAAGGGTAAGATTATCAACTATGTTGAACACACCATCATCAGAAAGTCTATTGACCGTTTTTAGATCTCTTATGCACTGTATGCAAAAATCTATTTGACATTTTACCAGATACAACAAATTTGTCCAGTAACGATTTGTATTACTACACTGTTTTGCACACCAACAACCTACACAAAATCGAATTGTAAGTTACATGCTCCGTTCTCTATATTTAACGTTGAAAGTGCTGCGTTGTTTACATATACGGTCTCACAGCCCTCTTTGCACCAGTGTTAGGATATAAAAATGTTTGAAAGATTAGGTTCTCAACAGTCACTACATGGGGGGGGGGGGCTTTGGTGAGCTTGGTGAGGCACTTTTAATTTGAAAAAGAAATGTGCTCACATGACGTTTAGTGTCCTCCCACGCTGATGGGACGAATTTTGTGGGACAGAACATAATGGCATTTGCTTAAGGTGATAACCTGCCTAATGTTCCGACCCAAGCAAACAAACATTTCCCTATATCAATGCATGGTCAAATATCCCCCTGCCTTTCTTTTGACATAAAACACTTTTGCTTACCTACTGTCCTATCATCACGGCCATGTTAGCAATGCACGTGACATACACGTGTTCTGGGTGTGCTGCTAGGGCCATTTTTCTTCTTCTTTCTTCTTCTCACTACTTCGTCTTCTTTCTTCTTCTTCTTCTTCTTCTTCTTCTTCTTTCTTCTTAATCCGTAATACCTTTTTTTTTTCAAGTGATTCTACAATGATACGTCCCCTTGAGTCCTACATACTATACACTGTGTAGTAATAGCCTGATGGACGCGTAGTTGACGATAATCGTTTCCTGGTCTGGTACAGATTTGGTAGGTTGGTGACCTGTCTTCTGACCCTTCATCTTTATTATTCCTTGGAAAAGAATAAAGATCTTATGTCTGGATTTGTTTGCGTATTTGTCTTCTTTCGGTTGTTTTCTTTGCTTTTTTGTGTTCTTGTTGTTGTTTGCTGTTGTCGTTTTCAAAGAGCTGCTTGAGTTGCCCTTTGATTTTGGATTTACAAACTTTGCCTGACCCTGATGCATTCAACTGTTGCGTTGGACATTCGCTGTTGGTATCATTAAGTTTCACGTGTTGTGACGTCATCGTCGAGACCATTTTGAGCTGGATTTTGAATTAACTTGGTCTGATATTTCTTCTTTTTGATTGAAAAATTAAAATCTATTAATAATGATAGTCATAGTTACATCACACCTACACACCTACACACAGACACACACACACACACACACACACACACACACACACACCCACACACACAACACACACAACACACACACACACATCTGTGACCATAAAGCATACGGAAAAAGCTTGGAACTTTATTTTAAATAATTGGTTTTTGCTTCTTTTCTGTACGTTTTGTGTGCTGTGTGAGTTACCAAAGCAGGTAGCATTAAGTTTCAAGATGGGTTTTGGAAGGACCGGTGTATCATCATAACAATGGAGAACGTAACAGAGACAGGTAGATAAACAAGCACTTCAAAGTCCAAATAACGCCGTGCCACTACGACAAGGTAGCAAGACGGTAAGTGTTGGATTCAACTGGAAGCTGGAAGCCAGTAAGGGTTGGGAAGCCACATGTTATGTTACTGTTAGTTTGGAAATGAGGCCAACAGAACCATTCACAATGCTCTATAATCGATTTGTAAAATCTGGCAGTCCATCAAGTAAAGAGTCTATACAAGGACCACTGTAGAGAGAAGCAGGGATTTGTGCAGTTTCCTATGGAAAATAAATGTCTGACGCAGTCAGTGCTCCGGGATCTTGAGGTTATCATTTTGGCATAGTTGCTGGTTTTGGTGTTCATCGTTTTTCTAGTTGATCAAATGGCTGCAGCCAGATGTTTGGCTGACTGAAAAATGGAACAGTGCCTCGACTGCTCACTAGAGAGTTCGGAACATCCCCCCCCCCCTCCCCTGTTTCTCAACTAAAATCCCTTCTTGTTCATTTATTAATATTTAGTTTTGTTTCTTGACTGTTTTTCTCTCTCTTTTTTTTTTCTTTTTTTTTGTCACAGTACCTGCCACTTTGCTTTTGTTATTGAAGTTGTGGTGCATAGTCCAAAGACTGACCTTTGCCACATTGTATTGCACTTTGCCACATTGTATTGCACTTTGCACATTGTATTGCACTTTCTGTAACAAGAGATAA
>JADBJO010014843.1:5000-12500 GCA_016801955.1 Conus betulinus
CACTAAATCCAGTTTTGTGTATGACTGTATAGTATGCATTGTACTGCGTTTGCAGCCAGGTCACTGATCAGAACATCTTTTACACAACACAGATACAATTCAACCTTTCCAGGAGATAGTTTGTAGAAGTAATCAAACAGGCGTAGTGTATGTAACTCCAAAGCAACTCTGGCAACACGTGGGTAACTCTATGAAAGTGAGGACTGAGATCTGTTGAGATGGCTGTGTAAGAATAAAAAATAAACAACAGCAGACATGTGCTTTCTGCATGGTTCAGGGTGCAGAGGGATCAGAAGGAGACGATTTCAGATGCCGTTTGAGAAGAGCTAGGGAGCGGGTGGAATGTCAGCAGCACAGGCAATTTCAACTGGCTTGGAAGGAAGGACAGGATTGGTCCAGATAGCACCTGCATCCAGTGTCCACGAACTGCTTAGCCAGGGAGGACGAAGACAGGTGACCTGGAGACTGACCTTTGGGGAGACCTGATGATCGAGACACAGACGCCACTCCACGTGCTGCTGATTACGCTACTGTCTGGTGGGCTAGATTGGGGAATCGAAAATCTTGATATAGGCTGTTGTCAAAAACGTTTACAGCTAGGACTTGGTTCTAATTTCCATTCTGCATAGTTTGCTCCGCATACGTATTTTGCAAATTTCAAGAAATGTGTGTGAACGTGTGTGTATGGGAGGTGGGATAGGGGGGGGGGGTGGATGGGAGGGAGGCTGTGGACGATCACGATATTTTGAAAAATGAGAAAGAATTTGTTGGACCACATGTTTCTTTGCAGTGATTGTAAGGGACAAAACTGAATGCATTATTTCAGTACCATTGTTTACATGTTTTCATATATATCATTTTTGTCGAATTGTTCGTTTGTCTATGAAGAATTGTACACCACAATTGCGAAGAAAGGTTTTAAAGAAACTTGATAATTTTTTTTTTATGGAATGGAATGGGGTAGGGATGAAGCCATCAAAGTTTTTGGTCGAATCACTGTAACAGATCTTGATCAAAACCAGTTTCACAAGAAAAGCATAGCAACGTTTCCACATATGTGATTTAAACAGTCATATACAATGTGGGTTATTTTTAGAATACCTACAGTTGCGTAGTCCATAGAACTGGGGGTTATTTAAACCAACTATGTCTGGTCTCACCACACCTTCATCTACAAAACATAACAGAGATCATGTGTGAGACGTTATCTCTGTTTCTCAAGCTTGATCTTCCCATGTGTCTAAGTTTGTCTGGCTCCATATTCCCCTTTGTCTGTGTTCTGCAGGTCTGTGTTTGCCTGTGTCTCTCTTTCCCTCGTTTCTATATTCCGTTTTCTCTCAGCCCAGTTTATGTGTGTTCATATGATTTGTTCTTCTCATTCTAGTAATAAAACAAAAGACGAAATTTACTGTGCTCTTAGATGATTATGCTAGGTGTGAAGGTGGTGGTGTGTGTGTGTGTGTGGGGGGGGGGGGGGGGGGGGGGATGGATCAATAGCACATTGCTAAGTGAATTATTTTCATTGTTTTATATGCCCAGCAATTGAGACAGAGGAACAAAGACCAGGGAGAATATAGGGACTGGTGTATCTCAGAGCCAGGGGAACATAGAGTTGGTGGAACATACATCCTAGAAAACATAGATCTAGGGAACATAGAGCTCGGCGAACGTACTGCCAGGGGAATTTAGGACCAGGAGAACGTAGGTCTATGGAGATGTAAAACCCAGGGACTACATAATTGGGGAAAATATAACCGGGAAACATAGATCTAGAGGGACATGGAGTCAGGAAAACATACAGCCTGGGGAAGATAGACCTAGGGGCATGCAGTCGGGGGAACGTACAGGTAAAGGAACATACAGCTTGGGGAACATAAACCGAGGGGGATAGGAAGTCAGGTAAACAGCTGGTAGAATACGCAGGCAGGGACCATAGACCAAAGGAGATACAGAGTTGGGAGAGCAAATGGTGGGGGAAAGTTAAGCCTGGGGAACGTGGGCCTTGGCAGTTTCCACTTCAACAGACCGAATCAACCCATCCCGACCAGGATACACAGCTTGCACAATCCCCAAAGGCCACTCTAACTTGCTGCGACGTTCATCTTGGACCAAAAGAACCGAACCCACGTGGATACCCTTTTTTTGTTGACTAGACTACCTTTGCAAGGTGGGAGATAGCGTAGATATTCATTAACCCCCAGCACAACCAAAACTTGTCCAATAGTTGTCTACGCAGCACCTGTCTCTGAAACTAAATCTTGAGACTGTACAGCAATATTTTCTAAAGTGAGGACAGGTGTCAATCCAGAAGGCCTTTTGTCCAGGAGGTAATGAGAAGGAGTCAAAGCATGTGCTGAGTAACACAAGACCTTTTAGCTTCAGAACAAACAACATCAGAAACATTTTGCTGAACTTCCTCAGACTTCCCACCGTTCAAGACTTCCTTGCCACAAGCAGTTTTGTTTGACAGAAAGTCAGGACCCTGAAGCTAGAATTTTGACTTCAACAACAGCTCCTCTGCTGAGATTCCACGGGTGAGTACATCTGCAGGATTTTCTTTGCCTGAACAATGATTCCACAGTGCTGGACTAACAAGAGACTGAATCTCAGCAACTCTGTTTGCAACAAAAGGTTTCCACTTATATGGGTCACTCTGAATCCAAGCCAGAGTCATGGCTGAGTCTGCCCAACAGTGACAAACCGATCATCATCTCTACTTCAAAGTCTGCCGCACATAGACCACCAAATGAGCACAGAGTAAGGCTCCCAACAATTCCAGGCATGGGAAACTCAGTCTTTTGAGGGAAGCTACTTTAGCTCGCGCAATTACCAGAGACGACTTCCAGGTTCCATCTTGCATCTTCACATGTAAGTAGACACAAGCACCATAAGCTGACTGGGAAGGTCACCAAAAGCTTGCAGCTGAAACACAGGTATGTCGGTCCATGGAGCTCCTGTGTAATTCCGAGGAATTTTCCACCTTTTCAGATGCTCATGACCTTTGACCCATACTGTAAATTTTCCTTGTATGCTCACAGGCAAAATCTGATCCCAAGGTATCCCCAGCCTCCAAAGTTCTTGAAACATACATTTGGCTGTTATTATGAAAGGTATGAGAAATCCGAGCAATCAAATCACTTTGAGATTCAGGAATACCCTTTTCGTGACACACAGGTCACTAGAAACTGCAATTCCATCAAAGGAGAAAAACATCCTGAGAAACCAACCATCCCATACCCAGCATTTGAATGATTCTGTTCCTACAGACTTATCTTGAAGTTCTCTGCAAAGTACATCATCTACCTGTTCACTATTGGAACCCCATTTTCACAGAGACATACCAGCTTGACTCATAATCTCATTAGCCTCTATAAGCATGTACATGCTTCTGAATGATCATCACACCCAGATAACCAATCATCCACATAGAGATTTTCAGAAAGCTCCTCTGTCACTAGAGAAGGGGGGAACTGACCCAAATGGTATTTGTGGTCGCATTGAGCGAGAAAGGGACTGTTTGTGTTACGAAAGGGTACACAAGTGAATCTTATCTTTTTGATAACACCTCGATCATTCCAGAAGAATCGATGCACATCCCGATCCTCATCATTCAACTTGATTTGAAGAAATGCCTTTGTTACATCAGCAGACAGAGCCACCTTCGGTCGCCTGAACCGTACTAAAATTACAGGTAAGTCAGGTATCAGACTAGGGACCTGTCTCCAAACAATCATTCAATGAAACTCCATAGAACCCTTTGGCTGAAGCATCAAAAACACCGGACGAATCTTTGTTGTGAGACTAGACTCCTTGACCACTGGACAATGTGGCAAATAAAAATACTGGGTAAGAGCAAACCATCTCATCTTGAGGAGCCTTCAGTCATGTTTTTTTTCAAAATATCACAGAAAACCTCATGATATCTCTATTCCAATTCAGGATCCTTGCTGAGTTTACGACTCAAGTGATCCAAACGAGACTGAGCTAGCTTTTCATTATCAAGAAATGTGGGTCTCATATCCCAGCCTTCCATGGAAGAGACACCACATATCTGTCTTCAGAGAACTGAACCTTTTTGTTGAAATCATCCAACACCGAATCAACTACTGGAGACTCTTTGTCACATATGCCAACTGATTCCAAGTCCCAAAAAATGATTCAAACTGGACTCTGAAATCTCCATGCAAAACAATTGATGAGAAATACCAACTTTGTCAGAGACATCTTTGATTCCAGGCAAAGGACCAGACAAAATCCAATCAAACACTGTCTGCTGAGCAACCAGACCCTCAGACAAGAACACCATCTCAGGTGTTATCAGCTTCCAGAAGGCATCAAGACCCACAAAAATATCCACCTTTACTTCGCCATCCTCATGAACATCAACAAACTCAATGCTTTTGCCAAATGATGTCAGTACATTTTGAGGGACAGCTGGACGGTACATGGGAGCACAAACAGTGGGAATCACAGTGGCCTTCACAGACACATTTCCTTCAGACCCCTGTACATTTACCTGGTACACATTCCTCTGTTCAGCATTGCTGATTTGATCATTGCCAAAGGCTGCATAATCTAGACTTTGAGACCCAACCCACTCAGGCTGAATTCTGTTCACTAGAGATCACTCGAAATGCAAGTTCTATCAGACCCAGTGTCAAAGAAGACGACAGCTTCAGTGATTCCACCCTTTCCATGCACTGAAACACGGGCAGTTTGCAACAAAACATGAGAAGAAGCCTTTTCAGAGAGAGTGTTCACACTTGACAGATTTTGCATTAACATTTGACACATCTGTGTTAGATATGGGTGTGGTTGTACTAGACTGTACTGCATTGACATCAGTGTTGCCACTAGAGGGGAAATGTTGTCTTGGACCACACAGCAGAGCATGATGTTTTCCCTTGCATTTAGTACATTTTGCACAGCATTTTTTGTAATTGTGTCCCTTTGCTGTGTTCAGACAACGAAAGCACTCACCTACACGCCGTAAAACATCTTTTCGGTTCCCCGCTGGTGCCTTGGTATGCCATAACAGCGTTCCAGTGTGTGGCCATGACGCTGACACAGTTCCATCCAGAGCTGACAATGCATAACGAGGATATCAATTTGATGTTAAGATGAACTTTTTCGTTCCATAATCTTGGTGATCAGTGTTCAATAAACTATGAACATATTACAAACCACACAGGGGTCCGTAAAAAAAGATTCGAAGCCATCAACGGTCGTTAATAACCCTTTTATTTTCTGTACTTCAAAATGGGAGAGCTAGAAAAAGACTGGTCACTATATGTGGATGCAAAAGCATCCAAAAAAAAATAACGTGATCTTCAACAATCAGCATATTGTGTTGACTGATTGACTGATTGATTGATTAATTGATTAATTGATTAATTGATTAATTGACTAATTGATTAACTGATTGATTGACTGATTGCTTGATTGATTATTTGATTGATCGATCAACAACCGATTCGGTTCTCTTGTCAGCCAGTGTGGACACGTCATTCCATCGGCGGATGATGAGTCGTTGATGACACTCAGAATGTTGAGTAATTCCAGCTGTCCCTGCACAGCCACATCCAGATTGTCCAGCCACAGCACCTACATCGGCCTCCAGTGAGCAATCACTATAGAATCGCCATGAGGGAACCCCCCACCAGAGGAGATACTGCAATGCTGCTGAGTCACTTTCATGGCGTTCACTAATGCGGGTCAAATCCAACATGTACAGAACACCATCAAACAGCCCCCCACCCCTTCCCCCCCCCGCTTCCCTCGCCGACACTTTTCTCCCCACCCCACCTTTCCCTATCCTGTTCCTCCACTAATGATGACAGTAATGATTGCTCAGTCACTGATTTGTGTCTGGAATGTTGACGGCTCTTTCATTACAATATTTTTCTGCCACCTTATGGAAGTTTCCTCTTTTCCATCATTCTTTACCACCTTGACTTAAAAAAAAAAATCTTTCCCTGCTATTGTTTTACTGTTCTCTCTTTATAGACTGGTCTTTGTTCTAGAAACTCATTAACGCTTATTTTTATGATAACAATTCATCACGTAACCACCAACGGTTTTTGTTTGTTTGTTTGTTTGTTTTTTTTGTTAGCTGTTTTAATCAGGAGACAAAGTGGTGAAAATTGTGTGCATTGCCCAGAGTGTTTGCTAGTTGTCCGATGCACAGTGTCGTTATATTCATTTGGCTTTAAAATGCAGTGTCACGGGACGCTAAGCCGGACAACCCCCCCCCACACACACACACCCCACACACACACACACACACACACAACTATCCCACTAAACAGACAATACGCCACACAAGAACTGACAACAAAAACAAAAATTTATTCACAACAAAACAATCAATGAGCGGAATCTCCTATGAATACAGGCCCAAGCCTGCAAACACACAGTTCCTACGGCCAAGGAAGCCACACTGAATTATTTTACCCCTTATCCAACTACAGTGTGCAGAGCTCCTTAGGCCATTAGTATGTTACACATAGCATAATATAAGTCAACCCTTTCCATGACCACAACTTTTTCACCCCCCCCCCCCCCCCAAAAGCAGCAACAACAACAACAACCAAACTATACTAACTTCATATTACAATATTCATTTTGCATATACTTCACTGTGCACGTTCATCCCTTCAGTCATACCTTTTTATTCAACATGCATCCTTCCTGTACGCACACCCAAACCCAATGTCTTCAGGTGTTATATCGCCACAAAAAAAAAAAAAAAAAAAAAACTTCAACACAAAAAGAAAACAGGCCACACGTCGACGACGTTGTCAGTCTCACGACGGCGACTGCGACGATGTCCAGACGAATCTGTCTGCCGAAGGCGCGGATGACACAGGTGTTGGTGACACTCGGAGCTTCCACACCATCATGGCATACGCAGTCTCTGCCAACACAACGGCGACAGCGACGGCTGCCACCAACCACAGTGACAACTCACACCCACGGCAGCGATGACACACCTCAATGGCGGCGATCACAGAGAGAGGTGTCGGCGATATGGGGAATCAACAGCGGCGGCGACAACAACAACGACGCTACCAACAACGGTGATGAACAGCCACGGCGGCACAGCAACAGCGCCAGCAGCAACAGCGACACCAGCAATGGTGCCAGCAGCAACAGTGACACCAGCGATGGTGCCGGCAGCAACAGTGGCACCAGCAACGGCACCAGCAGCAACGGCAACACCAGCGATGGTGCTGGCAGCAACAGTGGCACCAGCAACGGCACCAGAAGCAACGGCGCCAGCAGGAACGGCGCCAGCAACAACGGCTTCAGCAGCAATGGCGATGCTAATGGCCAGACTGTGAAGACCCGACGGGGGGGGGGAAAGGGAAAAGGGATGTAGCCTTGGAAAAAGGGACAGACTGGGACCACAATCGGGCACAGCAGGATGGGGAGTGCAGGTGGGGTAACCGCAGGCACCTGCCACGATCTCCGGACAGTCAGCAGGGATGCCCCGACTAA
>JADBJO010014843.1:17500-30000 GCA_016801955.1 Conus betulinus
ATATTGCCCTTGTTTAAAAAGGGGTTAGCTGCGATATAAGTCAGGCTCGCCTGGTCGAATAAGCAGTCCCGGACCAACTGGCGGTGCTCCCAGCAGGACGGGGTGGGGCAGCAGGTGGCACTGCTGCACTCAAGAAATACCCCATATGTCCCATGACAGGTTCATCACGTGATCATGAGGCGCGTTAAAACCTCTAGCTACGGGGTGGGACCCTCGGAGAAACAATCCCCCTGTGCTCACAGGGCAGGACTTTGGACCATGAGCTAAGAGCGGGGTAACCCCTACAGAAACCTCGAGTGCTGAAGACGGAGGTGTTGGGCTGCACGGCGCACTCTAACAAACCACGACACCACGCATCATCGCCATATGACAATGTCAGCCAGCCGAGATGAGAATGGCGCTCGCCCATTGAGGTCCCTCCAGGATGGGGCAGCGCCGGGCTCCGAGCCTCAACGGAGTCCACCCACAGCGACTGGAGGTCCCTCTCGTCCGCCTTGTCATGCCAGGGGGCGGCAGAGGACAGCGATTAGCAGCACTTCAACAACAACATCCAAGAAGCAACAACCTTTCAAGGTGATGCATTGGAATGCAGAAGGAGTCATGAATAAAAAGACGGAGCTTGAACACATCCTGCATGAGGAAAACATCAACGTCTGCTGCATTCAAGAAACCCACCTGAAAACGGGAAAGGCATTCAAAATCCGAGGCTACAGCCATTTAGATGGGACAGAGCTGACAGAAGCAAGGGCGGAATCCTGACACTTGTCCGGAACAACATCGATGCCAGCGAAACAGCAGTCCACATGGAGGGTGCTGAGAGTACCAGATGATTCGGGCCAAACTGAATGACACAGAGTTGCACATCCTGAACTTCTACTGCCCTGACAACCAGCCACTGTCACTCGACACCATCAACGTCCCAGGCTCGAGCTTTATCGCAGTAGGTGATTTCAACAGTCACTCCCAGAGCTGGGGTTACAGCCAGATGGATCGCCGAGGAGAAGAAGTGGAAGACTGGCAAGACGAACATCATCTCGTCCTGATCAACTCCCCAAGTGACACTCCAACCTTCTACTCCAGACGATGGCGCACTACCTCCACCCCAGACCTTGCTCTCTGCAGATCAACAAAAGCACAGCCAGTCGCCCAGTGCCCGCACGCTGGAACTACAAGAAGGCAAAATGGAGGCTCTTCAGTCACCGCACCAACGTTCTCACCAAGGACCTTCAAGTNCACCCCAGACCTTGCTCTCTGCACTGAAGATGTACACCAGGACATCACCAGGGAAGTGGGAGAGCAGCTAGGAGGTAGCGACCACAGGCCAGTGTTCCTGAAGATCAACAAAAGCACAGCCAGTCGCCCAGTGCCCGCACGCTGGAACTACAAGAAGGCAAAATGGAGGCTTTTCAGTCACCGCACCAACGTTCTCACCAAGGACCTTCAAGTCCAAGGCAGAGACATAAACAATGTTGTCAGAGTTGAACGCCAGCATCTTGCAGGCTGCCAAAGAGACCATTCCACGTGGTGCTCAGAAAGAGTACAAACCCTACTGGAGCAACCAGCTTCAAGAGCTACAGGACGAGATGACAGAGGCCAGACAAGATGCAGAAAACAACCCATCGGACGAGAACCACCTGCGACTGCAGCAGACAAAAGCCAAATTCCTCAAGGCAAAGATCCAGGCCAGGCGCAAAAGCTGGAGAGAGAAGACAGCAGCCCTGAACCTTGAGAAAGGTGGCTCAAAACTGTGGAGAGTTGTAGGCCAACTCAACGATGAGGACAGCAAAGGCCAGAACATCACACTGGAAGAGAATGGAGAGATGCTGACAGGGAGATGCGCAGCTAACCGCTTTGCTGATATCTACGCAAGCGAGCGAGAGCACTATACCTGTCAGCACTCCTCAGCAAAGAGAAGCAAGAAGAGAACAGAGAGAGAGACGACAAGACACCAACGTGAAACCCATGAAGCAGCCCCTTTACTCTCCATGAGCTCCAGACAGCTCTGAGGAAGCTGAAAACTCGGAAATCCCCAGGGCCAGATGGGATCACTAACGAGATGCTGAAGCACCTTGGCAGCACAGCCACCCTCAAACTTCTAGAGTCTCTTCAACCTGAGCTGGGAAACTGGAGACTTGGCACAAGTTTGGAGAGAAGCCATCATGATCCCTGTCCTCAAAAAAGGCAAGGACAAGAAGAAGGCTGCCAGTTACAGGCCAATCAGCCTCACCAGCTGCGTCATCAAGACCCTAGAGAGGATGGTCAACCCAGCGCCTGCTTTGGTATCTCGAGACTGAAAACATCCTGGCTCCTGGCTCCTGAACAGGCAGGCTTCAGAGTTTCGCAGCACAGAAGACCAGGCCACCTACCTCTCCCAAGAAATCGAGGATGCGTTCCAGGAGCAAAAGCTTGTCTTTGCCACCTGGATCGATCTACAAAAGGCCTTTGACAAAGTCTGGACTGATGGCCTCCTCGTGAAACTGCATAGATGTGGAGTCGCTGGCAACATGCTGCATTGGATCAGATCCTACCTCCACAACCGCAGAGCAAGAGTCACAGTCAACGGACGAAAAAGGCAAAAAAGTACTGCTGCGACATGGAGTCCCACAAGGAGGCGTCCTCTCGCCCACACTCTTCTTGGTCTTCATTAATGACCTCATCCAAGAACTTCCCAAAGGTATCCATGCTGCACTTTATGCAGATGACCTGGTGCTGTGGTGCAAGGAAGAGCATGCCACTACTGCCACATACAGAATGCAACAAGCGGCTGACAAGCTGGCGGCATGGGCAGATGAGTGGTGTGTGGCAATCAACAAGGAGAAATCTTCCACAACACTCTTCACCTTGTCAACAAAACAAAAGGCTGGGCCCATCAAACTTGGAGACACAGCCCTGAAACACGAAGAGGAGGCAACCTATCTTGGTGTCACCTTTGACAAGAAGCAAACCTGGCGACCACACATCCAGAAAGCTGAAGCAAAGGCCAGACGAAAGCTTCCCATTCTGCGGAAGCTAGCCGGAACCCAGCTGGGGAGCAAAAACGAACAAATACTCAAGCGCGTCTACCAGGGAGCAGTCAGGCCCCATCTTGAGTATGGCTCAACAGCTTGGTCAACAGCAGCGAAGACCACCAGCAATCCCTGGATAGGGTCCAAAATCAAGCCCTCAGGATCATCACCGGGTCCATGCGATCCACACCAATCAAAGCCATGGAGGAGGTTACTGCCATACAGCCCCTCCACCAGGAGAGAGACGCAAAGACCATGGTTCAGGCAGAGAAATTCAAGTGCCTGCCTCAACATCCGATGAACAAGAGGATGCAGAACCTGACCAAGAATCGTCAAACGCAGTAGCTTCATCCATGAAAGCAAGAGTCTTGCCAGGGAGCATCAAGATGGCTTGCCACCTGCCAACCCACTGGACCCCTCTGATCTGCCACAGCCCTGGAATGAAGACTTCACAAATCTTCACATCTCCACACAGTTCCACAGGTTGCCTCAGGACTCTCTCAGGATGACATCGTCAAACGCACTCTCACACTTGCCATGATTGCTGAGAAGTACCCTGAAGAATCCTGGATACATGCGTACACCGACGGCTCAGCAACCAACGCAGTGTCTGATGGAGGAGCGGGCGTATTCATCAGTCACCTGAGGGACACACCACCACAGCAGGGATACCAACTGGGAAACACTGCTCCCAATTATGCTGCAGTTCAGGCCCTCATGGCAGCCTCCATGATTCATGAATCACAGAGCGACTGCACCCAAGTTGTCTTCCTCTCTGACGCGCTGTCCGTCCTGGAGGCCCTTGCAGGAGACAAACTTCCTCGTCTAATGGAGAACTCCAGGAACTCGCCAAAAGTAGACGAGTAGTCCTGCAATGGGTACCTGCCCACTGCGGAGTCCCAGGGAACGAGGCAGCCGATCAGCTCGCAAAAAACCGGAGCCAGAGGAAGACAACCAGACAACAGCGTCAGCTTCGCAGAGAAAGACCCTTGTGAAGGCTCTGATGCGACCACAACCCACAAGGGATGCCTTCCATCTTCTGGAGAGACAGGAGCAGGTGGGTCATTATGAGACTCAGAACTGGCCACTGCCGACTCAATGGCCACCTGCATAGGAAGCTGAAGCTGGCGCCTTCCCCCTCCTGCTCCTGTGGTCTTGAAGACCAAACACCAGAACACGTCCTACAGACCTGTCCCCTTCTCAAGGGACTGAGAGAGAAACCGTGTGGCCAACGCCGACTCCGCGGATCGTCCCGCTCGACCAGTATCCTTACTCAAATCAGAGAGTGGAGCACTCAGAGTGGAAAAGCAAGGAACATGTCTTCTATAAAAGCTGAGTAAGCCTCATAGAGACCTGACTTGCTTCCTGGTAGTGGGGGATGGAAACTTTCAAGATTTTTAAGGCGCATGGTACCACCTCCAACTATATGACCTAGGAATTCCAGAGACTGGAATCCAGCCTCGATCATCGAGGGACGGGCTGTGAGGTTGAAAGACCTCAGATAGGAGAGAATACCTGTCACATGGCGTAGATGTGCATCCCCTGATACACTATGAATGAGTATGTCATCAATAAAATTGACAGCAGAGAACTGGTGTAGATTAAGCATAAGCAACATGCGTGCAAAAACAGCAGTTTCGAAAGGTTCATCTGCACAAGGTTTTGCCTCAAGAAAGCGTTTACGGAAGCCATCGGGAGTACATTAGAATTTCTTTAGCAAGCTCTCCTTTAAAAGCTCCTACGAAACTACATTGTTTTCGGCGAGACTGTGATACAGTGTAAGCGCTGAACCTTCAAGCACAGCAGAAAGGTAGGTAACCCACAGGTTTTCTGACAAGCCTTGCGAACGAGCATGGGTCTCAAAACGGAAGAGATAGCTGTTTTTATATTGTCTGTTCGTTCTTTAAAGGGAGGTAAGTTTTGGAAAAGTAGGACCGGGGCGTTTGACCTTGTTACATTAACACTCTGATCCTCATCGTCCTGTCATGAAATAGTACTTTGACGAGAAACTTGTAATTCTATTCCTTTCGTTTCTTTCATAAACTGAATTCTTTTATATTCTTCCAACTCTCGTTCAATGCTCTTACAGTTTCCTCTATCTCTTTTATTTTTAACTCCTCTCTTTTAGTCTCCTCTATCTCTTTTTGTCTTATGGTTTCCTCCTGCATTAATTTTGTCTCACTTTCATTCTCTCTTGTCTTTCTAACTCTTGCATAATACATTTATCTATATAATCCACTAAAGCCTTATCTTCAAGACCGAATGCTTTACCACGTTGCAAACACTTGGCAAAAACTTTGTCCTCGTCCACAAAGGCCATAATGAACAAGAGGTGGACCACTAGAATCAATGAAAATAAAGTAAGACGTCCACCGAAAAAAGAATTACTATTTCTGGCTTTCTAACAGACTTTCACTCTTAAAACAAATACAGAGTATTATAACGAAAACAACGGAATGACAGCTTTAAGGAATAGGTGGGACTCTAAAGCTGAGGGGGAATGTAACTGCTAATCAAGATAAATAATGTGAATCAGTTCCTAAAGCAAAGATAATCACTGAATATATCAATCAATAATAGACATATACCCTAAACAAATAACAATGGTAATAATCAATGAAAGCAATCAATCAATCAATAATGGAGATATGCATAAATAATCAATTAATTAATAACGCAAATATGCATAATCAATCAATCAATAGCGCAAACATGCCTAAACAATCAATAGTATATCAATGCACATGAAAACAATCAATCAATCAATCAATCAATTAAATCATAGTATGTTTTTCTCTCTTTTTTTTTCAACAACCACAAAAAAAAAATCCTTCACTTAGACGCTGAAGAAATCACACAAGCCTAACCGTGAGGAGAAACGATTTCGATTTCGACTCTCGATTTGCTACTAACACGACCTATCTGACTGTCACAAAAACTGCACTGGAGTCCCTCTTCGGCTTAACTGGAAAGATGTATCAAGGCCCGGAATTCACTGCAGAGACTAATCGCCTGTTTTGCGCTCACCTGGCTTATACGGTGCTCAGGTGAGCAGCAGTCAGCTAACCTAACCGACCGGTTTTCCGGTGAACATAGTTACTTATATAACACACACACACACACACACACACACACACACACACACATATATATATATATATATATATATATATATATATATATATATATATATATATATATACTTGGAGTAAATAAAAAAAACACAGAAGTAGACAGTTTCATTTTAAATTGTATATTCTCCAATAAAATTTTCGCTTAAAAGCTTCTTCAGTAATGGCCCATTACAGAAGAAGCTTTTAAGCGAAAATTTTATTGGAGAATATACAATTTAAAATGAAACTGTCTACTTCTGTGTTTTTTATTTTACTCCAAGTTTTTACCCCAGAAGTATATTTGGGAGGAGTGGTGTCCAGCAGTTTATTTGGACTGAATATTGAAAACTGTATATATATATATATATATATATATATATATATATATATATATATATATATATACACACACACATTAAATACCCTGAGGTAAGTCCCCCGAGGAAGACCAAAGAGGTCGAAATATTGGGAAATCATCAACGTGGTTGTTGTTTTGTGTCTTTGTTTGGATGTGTGTAGATAGATAGATAGATAGATAGATAGATAGATAGATAGGTGTGTGTGTGTGTGTGTGTGTGTGTGTGTGTGTGTGTGTGTGTGTGTGTGTGTGTGTGTGATGCGAGTACAGGCTGATTGTCATGACCAAAACAGAAGGCTGATGTAGGGCAGATTCACTTAACATCTGAACAGTCGTGTGTACTTCTGTAAACAAAAGAGAACTTAAACGTGAAAAGGCATATTCCACATTTTTGTCGAGGCTTTCTAACCCGTTTGTCTGTGAAATGTCTTTCTGCATGCCGTTTCTCCTCTTCTTGTATGTAACGTTGCGTAGCTCCAGATCCCCTACCCTCTGAAAGAAAATGTGTCTGTAAGTAACCAGGCCTACGAAAAAAACTTTTGGTTCACTTTTTTTTCGCTCAGGCACTCTTTTTGTGGCATATTACAGTACAGAAAAAGACACACACACACACACACACACACACTGTCCCTTTGGCGGGGTTAAGGAGACGTTTAAACAGCAGTACAGGGAAGCTGTGCATGTGACCATCCTGCACACACTGCTTCAAACTCACAGTTCAAGCTCCCGCAGGCGACTCTCAACTACGGGGACCTCGTCTTCGTAGCCTTTGGCACTGAAACAAGCCACCGTACTCGCACATTAGAATCAAGGAAATGTATTTTTACAAGGCATGAAGAGGCGAATCAATCTCTCTCCCTCTCCCTCCCTCTCTCTCTCTTAATACACCGCTAAAACCGCCTGTCACTAGTGCCAATGAAACGCCTGAACTTAGTTCGCCGTGCGATAGCTACCGTGCTGAACTGCATGGCAAAATTTGTGCGGATACATAAAAAGCACGGCGTGTACAACTTTTTGTTAAAAAAAAACTTTTTGTTTCTGCTTTCGAATGTAAATAGCTTGTTTTCAAAAACTTTTTGGTTCTGATTTCATTTCATATATTTGTTAATTTGATTTTGTCTGTTAAACTGAAACATTCACGGATGAATGTAGACCTGATGCTTTTTTATGGTATTCTGTGTTTCACAAGCCAGCAGTAAAGTTTTCAAAACATGGCAGACGATCAGGGGTGATTTGTTTAGTAAAAGAAGAACAATGTCCACACGTCACGACAATCGAAACACATCACTCTAATCTGTGTGTGTGTGTGTGTGTGTGTGTGTGTGTGTGTGTGTGTGTGTGTGTGTGTGTGTGTGTGCGCGCGAGTGTTTCTTGATAAAAAAAAAATTGTTTGGATTGGATAAATATGTTCTGTATTTTCGTTTGCATGTATCGCCTGAACGTTCCCCCTTTTATGCTTATTTTGAGTTAATAATAGAAGAGTACTTGACTGACTGTCTATTGTCACATGATCATGTGTTATTTTAAACGTTTATCTGAATAGTAGAGCTTCAAACATTTCCCCAAATTGTTCTGTAGAAGATATATTCGATATGCAGTATAGCATTTCTTCTCTTAACTCAACCAGGTATTCTCGAGATCGTGTTCAGAATACTTATGGAAAACGTTTGCTGAATGTCTGCACTGCGTCAAATTTGAGTATTCTAAATGGTATATGTGACGGCAACCTCGACGGTTGCAATACATGTCAGATGCTGATTGTAATGCTGCTACTAATTCATATTTCTAACGAACTTTTTGATACGTTTTGACTCACGTAAATTACACGTTTCTCTGGGCATATTGACTCTGATCATTTACCTGTGACACTTCAAGTTGTGTTCCCTTGTGTAAATAATGCCTATGTCAACGAACAAGAACAGAACACTGTCACAGAAAAAAATGATTAGGAATGATGACTATGCCGATCGGTTTCAAAAGCATTACGAAGTGAAGAATTTCATGCAAAAATTGAAATGGCGATTTAGTCTGATTGACAGCAACATAAATGATGCACTCAGCATGTTTTGATGATTGCTGAAAGTATGGAAAAAGTGTCCAGTCGTTCTTATTGAAATGAAATGCTATTTACATTTATTCCATCACTGAAAAATAATGGCTCTGCTAGAGTTTCAGACGGGTTAGAGGGTTTAACTTTATTGAAAAATATTTTATAAGCTAAATACGTGCCTTTCTGAAACAGGATTTTCTCGTCCAGAGTGAACAGACAATTCGGTCCGAGTTTATATAGTTTTTTGCACATTTGAGTATAAAGAAGTTACAATCCCTTTCCCTTTATAATTTGTTGTCATTAACTTCCTCATCCACCCTAATTTCAAGGCTTGCATAAAGCAGTTTAAGTCTAGAAATCCAATGCCTCCCTTATCTATTAATTGCTGAGCAACCTTTCTTCTAATTCTGTCTTTTTTCTTATTCCATATGAACTTCAGACGTAGAAGATGCAATGCCCCCAAGAATTTGTCTGGTGGATTCCGCAGAAGTGTCCATTAATACATGATTTTGAACAGTATTAAAGATTTCAAAATTGCTCGTCTTCCTCACGGTGTTAGAATTCTTTTTACCCAAACTTTCTGTAACTGTTTTATTGCTGAGGACTTTTCAGTAAAATTCGTATCTGTGTGGTCTGTGAGCTCTGCTACGAGCCATATTCCTAATATCTTAAATATCGGAGGATTTCATTCCATCCCAAGATACGGCATATACTTCTTTGTTGACTTTATTTCACGTCTTAGCCATGAAGCAGATGTCTTCTCACAATTCAATTGCTGGCCTGATATCTTTCCAAATTCATCCAACATTTCAGAGTTTCTTCAAAAGATAAACGATCCCCATTTTTAAAAGACTATGTGTCGTCAGCAAATTGTGTAATTCTATGTTAAATATGATCTATAGATATTCCCTTAATATTTTGTTTTGTCTGAACATGTTTGCTCAAATTTCTACATACAAAACAAACAAATAAGGCCAATAAGTTCTACGACCCCTATTGATTTTAAACCAATTTGACGCTTGTCATTTATTATTACAGTTGCCTTTGTGTTTCTATGTATCATTTCCATCAAATCACACATATTATCTCCAAAGTCAAAGGGCCTTAAATACTTTGAACATAAAATTCCAGTCAGGGGTATTAAAAAGCTTTTTTCGATGTGAACACATAGCAGTAACCCTGGAAGATTTTCTTTATTTAAATGATATATCAAATCATCAGTTGTCCCCAATATATTTCATGGATAAATCCTGTTTGATCTTCCCTGAGTGGACTTGAAAGAACTGATTTTATTCCGGCTGCAATGCATGCTGACCCAACTTTGTATACAACATTCAATAATGTGATACGTCGCTAGTTTCTAATGTATTCCTTAGGTTTATCTGCTTTGGGAATACATGCCATAATTCCTCTTTCTAAGCCAAAGATAGTTCTTTTCTACATATTCCCTCATCAAGTAACTTGACTACAAACACCCCAATTTCTAACTTCAGACACCCAAATTCTACAAACACCCCAATTTGTGTCCAGAAGAATTTTAAAGATTCACATGTGAATCTTTTGCTTCCTGGACTTTCATTATTTTTCATATTTTTAGGTGCTGTGGCTGCTTCTTCTAATGTTAGTTTCCCTTCTAGAGTAACTGAAACTTCGTTGTCAAGTTTGGGAAGCTCTTCTACAAGCTCGTCGATGTTACATTCCTCCACTTGACCTCTTTCATATAACTGACAGTAGAGGTTATTCTCTTCACCTATAATGTCTTCAGTATTTGTTAAAGCATTTCCATGCCCATCACTTCACCGATAATGTCTCCGGTATTTGCTCTACCATTTCCATGCCTAGCCATCAATTTAATCATTTGCTTATTGACATAATTTTTGTTTCTCTAGACCACAAAACTAACCTGTAATCTTTTCAAGTTGAGAAATCCACCTAGCTCTAGACCTTAACAAAACGCTCTCCATTCTCTTCTCTTTAATGGCTTGTAATGTTTCGTTCTTCAATTTAAGTTCTTTTATATCGTCCGACGATTTTTCCTTTTTTTCTCTCTCTGATAATATTTGGATCTCTTTTATGAGTCTATTTTCTTGTTATGTTTGTTTCCTTTTTTTTTTTTTTTTAATGGAATCTGTTATAATTTTTAATCGAATTTCATCACTAAAGCGTCAAGAAATAGTTGCTGTGATATTGTAAATTCTAGTTGCCTCAAGTATGCTTGGTCAAACGCTAGATTATCGTCATAAACCACTGTATACTCTTTATTGTTTCTTTGATGACATTACTAATTTCAATGACATATTCAGATTTTTTTTTTTAAATGAAGAACCAATTTCCAAAAATTACTACCGTTGTCTTCAGTAGGGTTCTTTAACTTCAATACTACCATCGAGTGATCTGTTCTGTAGCCTGGGATTATTTCGCAGTATGCCATGTCCGACATCACGTGTTCGCTTATCAGAAGAAATCAAATCGGCTCTGTTGTCTGGGTTGGGATCTTCCTTCAGTAAACTGTCTTCTGTCTGGTTGAAATCATCGCCTACGAGATCTAAGTTGGCCATCATATCACTAACAATTTCACTAGTCTTGGGTTTGTTGGTATGTTTGTAATAATCATAATCTTCAGGTTCAATATTAATTCCAGTCACCTGCTATTATTAGATGTTGTTCCCTTAATTCCTGGATATGTTCTTCGATTTCGTGATAGAATTCTGGGGTTGTCTCTATTGGGGTCATAAACATTTATGATTTAAAAGTCCTTGTCCATGAAGATCGCAGAGACGACCATGTAATTTCCATCGAGATGTTTGTACACTCTTTTTATTTGAATTCAAAATTATTGCTTAATAGGACCACAACATCTCTTGAACTGCACACAGCAGCGAACAGAGAAGTGAAGAGGACCATCAAGAAGGACAAGAGGGACTACTTTGACGACCTGGCCAGCCAAGTGGAGGCAGCAGCCGGAAAGGGGAATCTGAAGGACCTGTACCTGGTGACTAAGAAGCTGACGGGCAAGTTCCAGCAGACAGACAAGCCAGTGAGGACAAGAACAGAAACCGACTGACAACAACCGAGGAACAGCTGAAACGATGGGCAGAACACTTCGGGGAGCTGCTGAACCGCCCTGCACCTGACGCACCACCAGACATCCCACCTGCAGAGACAGAACTGCTCATCAGCTGCAACAAATCCTCAAAGGAAGAGATCAAGAAGGCCATCATGACTCTGAAAAATGGGAAGGCTGCAGGGCCGGACGAGATACTAGCAGAAAGCCATCAAAGCAGACACAGAGACAGCTGTCAACATGCTATACAGCCTCTTCAGCAAGATCTGGGAGAAAGAGGAGGTATCGGCCCAGTGGAAAGAAGGAATCATCATCAAGCTGCCGAAGAAAGGAGACCTCAGGGACTGCAGCAACTTCATAGATTATGAGAAGGCCTTCGACAGTGTGGACAGAGAGATGTTGTGGAAGCTGCTGAGACACTACGGAGTCCCCGAGAAGATCATCTCCCTCATCCCGGTGCACCTACCAGGACACGCCGGCCAGCTGTCCGAAAGTTTCGAGGTGAAGACCGGAGTTCGGCAGGGGTGCCTGCTGTCGCCGTTCCTTTTCCTCCTGGTCATCGACTCGATCATGAAGACCACTACAACAGGCAGGAACAACGGTATACAGTGGACACTCTGGACACAGCTCGATGACCTCGACTTCGCTGACGACCCGGCGCTCCTGTCACACAGCCACAGCCAGATGCAGGACAAGACCACTCGCCTCGAGACCACATCAGCTGGGACAGGGCTCAAGATCAACAGGAAGAAGACCGTGCTGATGAAAATCAAACACAATGCCAACACACCAGTCACAGTCGGTAGGAGAGCCCATCAGGGAGGTGGAGTCTTTCATCTACCTGGGAAGCTGGGAAGCGTGACTGTCCAACAGGGAGGCATGGACCCAGATGTTACAGCCAGAATTGTCA
>JADBJO010014843.1:35000-46031 GCA_016801955.1 Conus betulinus
TGTGGGTCTGAGGTTTTTATGGGGTGTGTAGGGAGGAGAGATTCCTGATAATCTTTGGGTGGGTGGTGGTTGTTTAGGGGGGTGGTGGGGGGGGGGAGTAGACATATGGACATTAGTAATTTAAGGTCTTGTGACATCTCGGCGGATGGATGGTGTTGTTGGACACATTCCCGGGTGACAAGGTATGGTGTCGGTTTGCTGGTGGTGTGTGGAGGAGAATGGAGGGGAGAAATAGGAAGTAGAGGAGGGAAAAGGGGCCGGATGGGAGGAAAAAAGAGAAAGGGTGAAAGAAAAGAAAAAAACGAAAAAGGCACCGAGCGCGGTGCACGAAAAAATAAGGGGGAGTAGGTTATTGTTGAGAAGGGTGGGTGGGTTGTCATGTTGGTGTTTTGAACAAGAGAAGGTGTTGGTGGTGGTGTGATAACAATGGGGTGTGGTGCTTTCGGTGGAGGGCCACACTGAGGGCACACGGCGGAAACACGCATGACTCACCGCGAATGTGCGAGGGGGGGGGAAGAAAAAAGCACAATACAACCACAAACCGCGACAGGGAGGGCAGCGAAAAAAAAAAAAGAAGGGAGAAGAAAGCAAAAAAAGAAAACAAGGTAAAAAGCTGGAGAGAACAATGACAACAACAAAAAGGGAAAGAAAACAAAAGAGAACGATATAAAAAAAAAGGAGTATGTAATGAGAACCGGGTGATAGCTCATAAATTAAACCATGTGACTAAGCTGATCATTAAAGGATAATTTAGCTATGAATATCCATAGCGCATTGAAAGCATCTACCAAAATTATAAGCAACAGGATTATACAGAATTGGAGTGAATGAGACAAAAACAAATCTGTCATGTACAAACACAAACAGGACGAACTAAACGTGACAACACCGTCCTTTGCAGACGAGGTAGAGTATCCCAAGTACGCCATAGGGGAGTAGCTAGATAGCTCAGTCTAAAGACAAAGGAATCAATATGGACATACAGGGACAGCCAACTACGCGGCCTGTGTGCAAGGGGGCACGAAACGAACCTGCCCAGGGGACCTAGTGAAAACAAGACGATACAATCCGCTAACATAGGCTATGCCCATAGTAAATAAGCACCAAGATAGAAACATGCCAAGACACCACACGCTCGCTGCGAGGCCGGGGGTGGCGGACTGTAGAAGAGCAGTTGTCGCACAGAAAACAGAACCGGGAAGTCAGAGTGCGACAGCATCCGGATGCGCCGGGACACCGGGGCCCGCGCGCACAGCTGGAGGGCGAGCCTCGGGGCTACGGAAGCAACTAGTACCACGGGACGGGCCAACGCCCAACGCGTGCGAGGCAGGGTCTCGAGGGCCTAAGCCTCCCACTCCACCCGGACGAAGGGCATATGATGATATAATAACCTCCTTGTCCCAGACCAATTTGTGATTGCTCTTCCTTACAGTTCTTTCGTCCGTATGACACTCCCGGTTTGTTTTTTGGACAGCCGCTGGAATTTGTTTATGCTTTCCTTAACCTCTTGGGCCCCGCAAAGCGTGCTTCCAACTCTTCAGATCTGGCGATATAGCACTAGACTGCCCGCTCTTTTGGGCTTGTAAGTAATAACACTCTGGGCTTTTCTTCAAAACACCTCCCCCACGATAAAATCTATGGGCGACCATTAAAATATCGGCGGGCGACCAAGTTAAACAGCGACCGTCCTATGGCCGTAAGCGTATGTGCTTAAAAAATGCAGTGTGGGGAGATTGTCCCGTCCCAAATCATATGGTTTTAAAAATAAAAAAACAATCCCGGGGTTTCCTCTTGGTCCAGGACTAGTGGTGATTGGGCAAAGACCTCTCTCAATGCTGCTGTCCCCCTCAGGAGGTCAAAGTCTACAATCATGCGAGCCATGGTGTTGGAGAACCCTGACCTTCGAGCGCCTCTCCAAGCACTTTTGGTTAAGACGGAAAGTTTTTGACGGTGATCTATGATAGTCTATGCATGGCCCTCCTGGTGGCTGATAGAGCAGCGCTCCGTACCCAGCCTCTAAAAATAAATGCCGGTCATGTCTGCCAGATGAAATCTCGATGTCTGTGGGTCAGTCAGGGCACAGGGTGGACCTGGCTCTACTTCATAGGTAACAAACAGGCCTGTTAAGGTTTGGGTCTAACGTTCCACATCAACGGGTGTGCCCCTGAAAAACGCAAAACCTGAGCTTCCTTAAAAGTGACTGCGTTGCTGTTCAGCCCTTTTTCTTGACCCCGCGAGCAGAGACGTTGCAAACCCCTGATCTGACATTACTGTCCTGCTGGAGGGGAGCCGAGTCTTCACGATGATGTTGGAACCATCCGATGTATAATCTCCATCGATAGGCCATCCGTGTATTTTCCCAATGAGTAATCAAGTCTAAAAAAAGGAAAAGAAGGGTCCTCATAAAGTTTTGTGGCGGTCTTTCTCACAAGCGTTATTCCGGAAAGGATAGATTCCTTGGCCTTTTTTCGCTTAGATTCAGGAGAACCCCCCGTCCCCCACTTCCCCTCAAAGTCAATTACCCACAATAATTAGGTGCCGAGAAGCATAACTGGACGGCAGTCCTGTGGTGAGACAGAGTAATGGGCCATCACCAAGGATTCTAGAAGCAGAATACAAGCTGAAACGTGTTTCTTGTTTGTCTCCTAGTGAGTAGGTTTCAAACGCCGCCATGTCCTTCGTCCCGTGTGGTAAAGGGAGTACTTGTTTACACTCTTTTTGGGTTGCACTGTGGATTTTGCCTATGGCCCTCTGCTAGCTTTCACATCATCGATTCCCAAGGATGTCTCACCCGATTGGCCACAGACAGAAAAACGGATAGGTCATCCATCCAGAACTAATGTATATTTTCCAAACGCCACCCACCCCACCAGCCACCCTTTATTTTTTTTTGTGATTTTGTTTTGTTTTGGTTTTTTGTTTTGTTGGTTGGTTAACTGGCAACAAGCTCTCGGCTCTCAAAAAAAACTGCCCGTGGGGTAGGTCGGGTACATTGCCTACCCAACTTGCCTCTCCCCCTCTCCACCGCAATAAAGGGGGCCTTCCTTTTTTCAAAGGAGCGGGGTATATGCTGTCGCTCTCTGTGCATGTGAGTGCCTGATCTAAATGTGTTTTAAATTAAAATGCAAACAACCAAACCGCCCCCGACCGACCAACGTCTCTTCGACATTTGTAAAGTGTATTTTGTTGCTTAATTATACCTCGGGTTGAACTCAACCCTTTTTTTTACCGGAGCAAATTTTCTGCCAAGGCTAGGGGCAGCACTCTTTCAGATAGTTCTGTCCGCCGATGATCGCCCAGTATGGCCGCGTCACTGACAAAAAGCGTGCCGCTGTTCCCGTACCGGTGTTCCCCAGGTTCTCTATTCCCCAGTAGCGCTGTTCCCCAAACAGATTTCAATGCACGTTAGCGCCAGTACGGGCCCTACTGTACAAGGAGAGGTTGCGCCAGGCACATCCCACATTCGCCTGATGTCTGTGTGTGCGTGCGCTGATGCGTGCGTGCGTGTGAGTGTTGGGTAGGAGGAGGGGGAGGGGAGTAGTGCTAGACCTGCTGCGAGTTATAGTTCTATTATACAAGATTTCTGGCAACGGATGTCGTGGCAAGGAAAAGGTTGGGCAAGGAATGTCACCGCACTGAGTTGTCACACGGACATTCCTACCCGCCTCTCCCCGACCCCCCTCCTCCCTCCCAACCTCCGACCCACAGGGACGGGATGGTTTTCAGTAGTAGCGCATCGGTCTCGTGATCCAAGGGTCTCGGGTTCGAGTCCTGTCAGAGGCAAAATTTGTTCTGGCTGCCTTTTCCATAGTGTCCCGTCTTCGAAATCACCTTCAACCCCCCCCCCCCCCCCAACCGAACCACACCCCCACCCCCCCCCCCCCGCCCCCCCCCCCCCCCCCCGCCCCCTCCCTTCTCGGTTGTATGGGGACAGTGAGGAGAGTAGGGGGGTGGGGGTTAAGTACATGCATGGGTGGAGAGGGGGATGCGTGCGTGCGTGTGTGTGTGTGTGTGTGGTGTGTGTGTGTGTGTGTGTGTGGAGGTCAGAACGTGTAAAAGTATTCGATGGAACGTCATCAAACTGCTCAGACCCATCCAGGTATTGAATCTCACCTGTCTGGTATTACCCGCGTATGAATAACCACAGAGTAAAAATGTATTCTACCCCACCAACACCACCAACGGCAAAAACTTGGGAAACAGCGGACCTGGGGAACACCGGGACTGGGGAACACCGGGACTGGGGATTTGCGGGAATGGGGAACAGCGGGATTGCCACAGGGTGGGGAACAACGAAACTGGGAAACTTAGGGACTGAATTTCGAATTTTTTTCTTGAGGGGAACATCGGGACTGGGGAATATAGAGACTGGGGAACAAAGAACCTGGGGAACAGCGGCGTGACTCGCTCCTGTCCCGTCCCTCCCCATCCTCTTCCCCCTTCCCCCTTGTGTACACACAAAACAAACTATCTGACTGAGCGAACATGCCAATGAAGGAGGGGTGGCTCCAAACTCACAGAGTCTGCGGTCCTTAGAAGGAACCTAGAGCAGTGAGCAGTCCACAGAGACGGGAATACTCCATGAAACGTTATCACCGACACATTTAAATTCAAATGTGACAGACCCGCAATCTCCATGCATCGTTTTTCACCACAAACATATGAATCGATTTCCAACGAATACGAACAAATGAGGCTACATACGTTTTAATGATTTGCAAACGTTTGGTCTCATGATGTATGTATTTCCTCAGTCCTGCAGCAAGGTCCAGGCTTGCAAATCCATGAAAATTTCGTCGTAGAAGACACCAGCTCACCATTTACAACATCAAGTCTTTGTCCACACCAAAAGTCCGTCGCACAGTACACTGTCATCAATGTGAAGATCAAATGCATTGTCTTCGCCTTGAATAATGCTGCGCGCCTTTCGATGCTCGGTTCTGATGTTTCGATGCTGATTTTTACCACTGTCCTATCATGAATTTTTTTCACTTTTTTTTTTTTTTTTTTTTTTTTGTTAGATTTCGTCACAGTTCCTTGTTGTCTTCCTCTTTAATATATATAATTTGTGTTGAGAACACTGCGCATAACGTAGAGTGAACACATCATGTTATGATCAACCGAGGTTGCTTTTATTCAGGTTACAAATTTCAGCGGTTAGCCAGAACTACCAGGAAACCGGAAACCTCAGATCACAATCACGCCAGTGTTGAACGCCACGCTGGCAAACGCCACGCAACTGCCGCACGTCGCGTTGGCTGTGCGAGAAAAGAAAGAGAAAAGGCTTCCGAAGTGATAAACACAGCAGACAGCGTTGATCACTATATCAACATCTTTTATTCGACAGTATGTTCTGAAGCTCCAAGCTAACCCAATAGCAAATTGAGTGTTTGTTAACACAGATGTTTGTCGTGAAATGGATAAGCGCTGAGCCCTGAGTACTTCGTACACTTCAAAAATCAAAGAAACAGCTGTCTTCGATTTTCATCACCGGCGTGTCGGTCAGACCACGTGCAGGGAACGTGTTTTGCACCGACACAACAGATGTGCGGCTATCGACCCTCGATAGTGTGCCAAATAAGCTTGAAGGATTTCGGTTGTGTGCGGGACCCCCTCCCCTCACACCCACCCCCCTCCCCCCATCACCCCCCCCACAACCACCATCACCCTCACCCTCACCCTCACACCCTAAACCCTCACCCCTCACCCCCAGCTCCCCTCACCCCACTCCCCTCACTCCCACCTACAGTTGCTCATTCCTTATTCTATCCACTGCCTCGGCTTCCTGTCATTTCCTCCACACACACCCCCCCCCCCCCTCCCCCCACAGCTCTCTGAAGTGATCAGTGCCAACAGTGACGGCTTTTCTACACCCTGATTGAAATAAGTGCGCCTGTCCAGAAAAAAAAAGCCAGTAGTACAGTATGAATAGTTTTGATCAACAGAGCGATTCTGTATACACGTGTGCGCGTACCTCTTCGCCCTCTTCGCCCACGTCCCAACCCCCTCCCCACATACACAATTACTCATTGTTACGAGAACGAGTTCCCTTTCCCTGTCTGTCTGTCTGTCAGTGTGACTCGGGCCGGGGAGGGTGGGGGTGGGAGTTCATTTTTCCGATCAGCTACGATGGTTTTTGCTCACATTGTTTTTTGTAAAAAGAGTACATTTCCACTGCTTGTTGTGTTTTAAGTTTGGGGATAGTGATTACTAAAAGGACAATACCTGAAGTGCCTCTGTCATTTTCGAAGAAAAAGTGTGGTGGGTTTATGGTGTTTTTTATCGCAATTTTTCATCTGCTTCATGTGGCGGGAAAGGGTAGTGACAAAAAAAAAATGTCGAATCGCCGACATTTGAAGTTACGTACGTGTGCAAGCAGATGTCGTGGTTGGTTTGTTGCTATCTCAGATTTTTTTTTTTTTACTGTGGATCTGTTGGCAACCTGTGTGAAGATTGTAGAATCAGATACGGGACCACCCAAGAAAAGACTGAAAGTCTCCGCCAGACCATAGTTGATGACTAAAACTACTAAGGTGCAGGCTCCGAACGAAGGCATAGTGTGAGCAGTGTCAGTGACGATCCCGAATCTAACTTTAAAGAGGTGTAGGCAAGTATAGCTCTGTCGGCTATAGTCCAGTTTAGACAGCAATATGGCCAACAAGAGGCTAACATGGACATGAAGTTATCCAAGTTGAAGACCAATATCAAAACACTAAACTGAACAGTCTACAAGCAAGTGCTTTTCTGCACTGCCATGAGGGAGGAGATGAAAGAGATACATGAAGAGGGTGCAGAAGCTGAAGGACCCAGGAATGACCAGCCTGAAATCCCTAAAATTACGACCTAAGGAAAAGAGACCCAGGACCTGAAAAATCGCGCCTTAATGATGTGCACCTGAAGCTGGATGACCTGGAGTGTCGGTCCAGGCAAAGGAACAACTGTGTGTTCTATGGACTGCCCGACCACCACTTCTGAGACAAACCAGGACTGTGAGACAAGTGTGCAGAAGTTCCTGATTAAAGACAGGATGAAGCTGCCAGAGTCTGTTTTTCGTTTGACAGAGTGCACGGACTGAATAAACAGGCATGACTGAACAGTCATCGCCTGGGAGCACCTTCTACACGTATGAAGACGACCACCATCCTGAAGGCAAAAGGGTTAAGCTACGTTGTACCAACGTATTCATTGGGAGGACTTTTTCCACGAGAGAATGAGGGAACTAGAAAACCTCAAACCACCCCGAGATGAAAGATGCAAAGAGTTGAAGGAAGAAGGCGGGAAGAAGGGGCGGCCATGATTTTTTATAACCTCTTGATTGAAGGGAAGAAGTTTGTGTTAAATGACAGTGGCACAGGGAATTCAAAGAGGTAGTGAGCAGCCTGTTCAGAAATCAGAGGGGTGGCCCGAATTGGCTGGCAAAAGAAAGTTTTTCTTGACATGGGGGGGGGTGGGGGGGGGGGGGGGAGGGTAATGTGGGGGGGGAGGCGGGGGGGGAGTTGGGGAGGGCAATTGGGGGGGGGGTCGCGGGGGGGAGGGGGGGGGGGGGAGGGGTGGGGGGGGGGGGATGGGGGGGATGTGTGCGGTGTGGGGAGAGGGCTTTTTGAGAGGGGGGTATGTGGGGGGGGGGGGGGTCTTTTAGGAAGGGGAGAAAACCGTAACGTAAGGAGATGGCAGTGGAAGTAGAAGGAAAAAGCTGTCTGGGGGGAAGAAGGGGGGTTGGAAGTACATGATCGGACAAAGAAACGTGTTGTGAATGAAGAAGCAGGGGGTGGGAGAGAGGACAGTGTGTAACGAGGACAAGAGGTGGGCTTGTGAATGAGAGAGAGGCGAAGTGGACAAGGGATGGAGAAAGATTTGTGTTGGGAGAGGAGAGGGGGGCAGTGGAAGGATGCGGTATTTATGGGGGGGGGTGGATGAGGGGGGAAGTGGGAGTAGAGAGGACAAGATGGGTGGGTGGGGGAGATGAGAGGGAGGGGAAGTAGGGGGGGGACAAGATGTGTCGTTGTGAATGATGAGAGAGGGTAGGGAAGTAGACGAGGACGGTCCTGACCCAGAATGTTATGTTGGAGAGGCAGGATTGGGGGCAGGGAGGGGAGTAGGGGGGGGACCAGATTTGTGTGAACGGCACAGTAGAGAGAGGGGTGGTAGAGGGACGGGGACGGGAGGACAGTGGACGTGAAGTGGTGAAGGGAGAAGAGAGGGGGGGATTTGTGTTTTTTTGTGAAAGGAGAGAGAGGGGGTTGTGGAAGAAAGTTGAGGAGGAGCGTGTGGGCGAATGGTAGGACAAGGGGTGTGTTGATGGAAGTAATTTAGTGATGAACCTCCAGTGGAAAAGTATCATGAAAGGGTCAAGTTTGTTTGTGAATGTTGAAACCTTGTGAATGAACTAGTGAAAATTTTGGGTTTTTCTGGAGTGAACCAGTTGGTTGTGGTCTTGGGTCTAGAATGATTGAGGTTTTTGTTGTTTGAGTGTTTTTTTGGCTGTGGATCAGAGATTGTTTGAGATTGTGTGTGAATGAGAGAGAGTGGCAGTGAAGTACAAGGTGGTGCAGATTTCTTGTTTGAATAAGAGTGTTGGTACATGGAGTATGAGGATTGTTTTGTTTTTTTTTTGAATCGAAAGAGAGAGTTTTTTGTTTTAGGGCAGTGGATTTGGTTGAGTTGGAAAAGTTTTGAGATGATTTGATTGTTTGTGCTGTGATTGAGAGAGATTTGTGGACAGTGGACTCAGTAGAGATGGAAAGATTTGTGTGATTTTGTTGTGTGAATGTGTTGAAGAGGGGAGTTTGTGTGTGAGAGTACGAGCTGTGTGTTGAGGACATGATTGTTGTTGTGAGATGAGAGAGGCCGTGGAAGTAGAGCTGATACAAATGTGTGTTGTGAAATGATAGAGGAAGGCGGTGAAGATAGAGTTGCAAGATTTTGCTGTGAATGTAGTTTGTAGGAGGGCTGTGAAGTAGAGAGGACGGTTCATGATTTTTTGTTGTGATGAGAGATTGAGGGTGGATGAATTGGTGAGGGATGAGGAGGAGGGCAGAGTAGGGAAGTGGGGAGAGGAGACGGTTGATTGTGCGTGAATGTGAGAGATTGAGGTGATGGTGGACGGGATGGAGAGGTTGGTGAGAGAGAGGAAGTTTGGACGGCAAAGTGAAGAATGTGAAGAAGGAACGAGTTGGACAGGGACGGTTAACAGGAAAATGGAACCAAAGCAGGACAGTGAAAAGAGGGGGATAAGTGAAAGGGAGAGGTGTGATAGTGGAGGGAGGGAGGGGCAATGTTGGGCGTCGTGTGTGCTAAATCCAATCGGTGAGCTGTCGATTTTGTCACGTAAAAAAAAGGCTTCAATAGAGCAACCAATTGTTTGGGGGCAGGGTCTGTTGACTATGACATGATAGTAGTTTGTCTTCTCCCATTGTAAAAAAGAGTCGTTTTTTTTCGTTTTCTTTTTTTCACACTGGAAAGGGTCTTTTTTCCAAACTGAATGATAGCGCGATTTTGTTTCATTTGTATCTTACTATGGATTTGTTTTGTCTCCTTGAAAGTTTGTTGACACACTTTCTGATGAAGTGTTCCTGGTTTCAGTAAAATCGTCTGATGCTGGCAATCCATCCAGGTTATTGGATATGTTGTGGTCGTGGGTGTTCTGATTTTAAACGATTACGTATGTTGTATGTGAGAAGGGATGAAAGTCAATAATAGATTCTTTGTTGTTTGTGTTTGTCATCGATGAACGTTTTAATGGTGTTAGGTAAAGATGTTTTTGTACGGTTTGTGCTCATACACCAAATGAGAGCTTCACACAGGGGGTGTCTTATTCATCTGTGTGAGTGTTGAGGGTGAGGGTGTGGCAATACTAGAAAAATTGTTATTGATGACAATGCTTTGGTTGGATAATGATAATCCAATTCAGTGTTTCTGGTGATTTATTTACAACGCCCCGCACTCCGAAATATTTCACACTTTGATGCATCAGTAAATTATTTTTACTTTTATACATAAAAGCGCAAGTAACACAAAGAGATGAAAATCACAAGACAACAGTTATTATGAGTTTTGGGGCAATCCCTGTTTAACATGTGAGCAACTGTGTTTAAATTTGTTTATTTCGAAGTATATGTGTTATGGTGAACGGGGTGTAAGGTCGCTACCAACAAACGTATAATGGGATTTTGGTTGTAGTGGGATTTACTGTTTTTTCTTGTGATCGTGATTTGTGTAAGGTAAGTGACATGAGGAACGGACGTTTGTCTCTTTGTGATCGTTGCAGTGTTGCGTTTTATGTTAGTTTGCCTAATATTTGTAGTAAAATGACTGACAGATATGGAAGACGGATAAGGTTAGCATCTTAGTTGATTGGGTTTCTGATCGCGCGGACGCGGGTGGGGGGGGGGGGTGCATTGTGGGCAAATCTGCTAGCATATTGGCAAGCCTCTGAGTTCCAGGGGTTAAGAAGAACGTTGGAAGCTGCAAAAATCAAACGAAAATATAGATGTAAATAAGCCTCTACATATGGGTGGCAAAAAAAATGAAGCTGGGGGAGCAGAAATAAGCACAGACCTCGGACTGAATGAAAAAGAAACGAATTTTGTGTGAACGGGAGTGTAATAAGCGTAGCGACTGGTTCGATGTGGAGCCGTAGACTAAGGAGAGCGTGGCCGCAAGCTTTTTAAAAAAGAAATCGTGGCTTTTAGATGATAAGTAGGATAAATTAGACTTTTAGTCAGGGCATGAGATAGGGGTGAATAAAATCTCATTCAAAAATTGAAAAAGAACATGTATAACCCATGGCACGACGGTTAAAATTTATAGATCTGTGAATAACAGAATTCTGGGAACATTCCTGAATATAACCGTCTAGAAACAATGTCAAAAATACATCCATAACCTGTGGAGACAATGGGTTTTGAACATTATTTCCCGATGCTTTTTTGTAAACGATAACGGACGACTTATGATGATTCTTTGCTTGACACTGTTGTAGTATTGCTGATGGACGACTATCTACTAACTTCTACTCTTTAAAATCAGAAG
>JADBJO010014844.1:0-20000 GCA_016801955.1 Conus betulinus
GGGGATTGCACGAAAAAGTCTTTAAAATACTACAATTACATTGGTGGGCAATCTCTCTCGCTATCTCTCTATATCTCTCTCCTCTTCCTCTCTCTCTCTCCTTCTCTATTCTCTCCTGGCTTGTTAATTGTCTGTTCTGTCTATCTGTCTGTTTCTCCATTAATCTATCTATCCATCATCCAATCCATATCATCAACCATCAATCATCTGTTTGTATGTCTGTTCTGTCTTTTCATTTCTCATCTAGTCAACCCCCAACCACCCCCCCCTCTCTCTCTCTCTCTCTCTCTGTTTACCTCGATTGGTAGGTCGGTCAGTCGTCAGGCAGTCGGTCGGTTCGATCTGGCTGTATGTCTGTTTGGCCAACACTGTTGATTGATGAGAAAATACACTTCCGGTTTAAGTCAACCAAAGTAGTAGTATGTAGGAGTGTATGTCTGTAGTATTATGTAATAAACGGGCAAAAATCGGCGCCGCGCGCGCGCGCGCGCGCCACACACACACACACCAACACACACACACACACACACACACACCAGAGAGAAGACGAGAGAGCGAGAGAGAGAGACGAGAGAGGAGAGAGAGAGAGAGCGAGAAAACAGATAAGGACAGACAGACTGGCAGACAGACAGACAGACGGACAGACACACCCCTCTCTTACAACCTCATTGATTCGTGTGTGGTGTGTCGTGTGTGTGGTGTGTGTGGTGTGTTTGCGCGCGGTGCGTGTGCTTGTGTGCGTGCGTGCTTTCACACATGTTTCGTGCATCGCCTTGCGTTTTTTTGGGCCGTGATGTGTGCGTGTGTGGTTTGTGGTGTTGTGTGTGTTTGTGTGGTTGTTTGTGTGTTGTGTGCGTGTGTGTGAATGTGTGTGTGTGTGTAGTGGTGTGTGTCAAAACAATGATGTGAATTCGCGGGTTTTGTCTTCTGCTTTTTTGCTTCACTTTCTACAGAAACAAAGTTCACAACTCAGGACACAGTTTTTACATGCGTTTTACGATACTGCATAACAACGATGGCATCAAAAAACAGAACCATAGTTGGAAACCTTATGGGAGTAAGGATAAGGACTTACCCTTCAATAGCTGTAGAGAATAAGGCGAACACCAAAACAATACCAGTGGCGTTTCTTTCACACGTCGCAGTCTCTATTTGTCAAAGATTCAAATTTTTTACTAGACGAAGTTTTTCTGAATGAAGGAGCACCTTCCGGAACACGGTGAGATTACTTGTGGTCTCAACCCAGCCGATATTGTGTGGACATTGATCCATACCACAGTAAAAACCCCGTGCTAGTTGAGGAAGGGGGGAAGCGAAGGAGGAGGGGGGGGAGAAGTGTGTGGAATGGTGTGTCCAAGGTGGGCCCCTGAGGGCCTCCGTAATGTAGGAAGAAGATCCTGGAATGTTGAGTCCGAACCCATTTTAACTACAAAAATCCCCCTTCGGTTGGTAACCGCCCAGAATGAACTGGAGACACAATCCCGGGCGAACACAATCGCCACTCTTGTCGTTGTGAAGGGTAGAGTGATTTGTTGTACAATGTGTTATTGTGGGAGAAACCGATATGGATTTTAACTGTGGCAATGTTTTGACCAGAAAAAAAATATGTTGCCCTAGATTGTGTTTATGTTTTTAGTCCCACCTTGTTTTATAAAGATTGCATTTTGTTGAATGTTAATTGGTGTCGAAAAATAGCCTATTTACTAACCTGTTTGGACTGCCTCTTGTGTGACGTGTTGTATTGTCATGTGCTTCGTGGTTGTCCATCTCGTATGCCTTGGAATTGTATTGGAAATGTGCATGGCGTCATATTGACCTGTATTCCCGACTTGTAACACAGTGCATTGCATATTATGGTATGACACTGACTTTCTATACATATTCAAACTGCGGTCTATTGTTAACGTTTCAGGTTGGAAGTTGGTGGTCCCCTCTACGGAACATTTTTAATTAAGAGTGTGTTCCCTACTAGCATTGCAGAAGTAATTTTTCATTTCACCTCAGAATTTTTACCTATTTACCCGGGCGCTCCTATAGGTGGAAGATCAACCTTCTTCCCCGGTACACCCTGTTCATAAAGAGAGTGCTTTTTTTTTTTTTCATCTGTAAGCTTTAGCATTTTTTAAAAGTGCATGGGCTCCTAAGTTAACATAATTGTTCAAACCTTAAATGAGAAATGAACAACAAATAGGCTTACAGAAGCTGGGAGCTACTTCACACGTCAATTGTTTACTGTGCTATACAAGAGCATATGCACGAATCAATTGTCAGTTCAGATTTGGACGGTTGTTTTTGTCCTGCTTAGGCGGGCGTCTCCTCCACCGCACATTAATCAGAAGGGGTGGGGCTGATCTTTATTCCTTTGGAGAGGTAGTCCAGGTGGGTAGATGAACACTTAGCTTTGAATGTGAAGAGGTGTGCCACGTATCTCGTTTCAAGTTGCCGGCAAGCGATACCAGCACTGCTCATGAGGCCCGCAGACTGCTCCCTTGTCCGTGACGTCACATTGTGGCTTGGATTCCTGATACCAGCACGGCCCAGTGTGTGTAGGCACCTCCACCAACCCAGGTCTTGTGAAACATCACTTTAGGACTGTTCTGCCCCGACTGTCTGCCCACCCAGATAGGTGTTTGCTGTGCGAGCTCACCTGGGACGACTGGGACCACACAGTCGTGTTGGCATCCACTCTCCAATGATGCTCCTCTGAGAGGTGCTGCTCAAACTTTCCTGACCAACAACTGACAGGTGTCTGTATCTCGCTGGTCAGGGTTGACACACTGGGTAATATTTTATAAAAGTTAAGTGTAGCGTACCAGCCTGTCACGGAGGCTCAGACCAGAAGGGGCAATCATGTAGCATCCGTCTCAACATCCTTATTTCTCATTGAATCAGAGTTTAAAAACAATAATTACAGAAGCTGGCTTTGTATATATGTGAACAGGCGTTCAACTTAACGATGCCCTCCAATTTGCCCGTTTGACTTTCAGGAAAAGTGTGTGTGTGAGGGTTCTTGTCCAACAACGGTAATACTAGACTATGAACCCATTTTTTGGTTCGTACATCGGGTTTGAGTTTATTTTAATTACTGTACGAGGCAAATAAGATGCTGATCAATTGAAGGGAAACAACTCTTATCTCAATGCAGTCAAATACCCAGTGTGAAGTAATCGTACAGGATTAGGACAGGAAGGGTCCTTAGTCGAAGTAAATATTTTGAATAGAGTCCCCCCCGCCCCCCCCCCCCCCCAAAACTACTACAGAGGATCAAGACCACTCAACAGGATTAATGACATTGCCTTGACAGATTTGACCTAATTATAGGCATAACATACTCTCGGTCAGACAGAATACTCGATTAATGCATCTTTAACAAAAAGCAGTCGGTTGTCTACAGGCAAAAAGTCATATAATTAAAACATAGTATTCATCAATTATCTTAACTACTATGGAGACAATAGAACTACTCATTCATAATTCTTGACAGAACTACACTAAGGATTATATTATATTATATTATATTAGTTATATTATATTATATTATATTATATTTATATTATATTTTATCATATTATATTCTATTACATTATATTATATTATTATATATTATTTTTTTTATTATCTGTACTTATCATTATTATATTATTGTGCTAAAATGTAACATTCATTCATTCATCATTTTGCGTAGATTTTCACTGAGGACTGGCATAAGGTTATAGAGCTAAAATATATAACATAATAACAAGCAAGGCATATTCTCAAGACAGAAGAACTTAACTTCAATTTGCATTTTTGTTGTCTGGGATTATTACAACACCTGACACGGGAAACTTGACAGCATGAAGGAATAATAGACATCAGGGTTAAGTTTGACCAACTGACAAGTTGACTGTGACCAGTCTATGGTTGGAGCAGTGTGGTGAGTGGCCTTAATCTCCCTTCTTGTTTTAAACTACCCATCCTGTCCCTATGTCGTGTCTGACTGACAGGCTTTCAAAGTAATAGGACAGCCCGATTTAAAGAAAAGAAAACAAAAAACTTACAGAGAGGAGTTGAGGTATTAGTCATCTGAAAGGGGAGGAGGGGGGGGGGTCTGGGTGGCCGAATATAACTAAATAAACTAAAAAAAAGACCTTCCGTGGGAGGGGTGGGGTTTGGGGGCCGGATAAACTAAAAAAAAAAACAAAAGGCATTCACTTCCCAGCACCTGGAATGTAACACACATGTCAGCTGTGGAATCCAGGAGAGGACAATCTCCAAGAATCCGGACATTCTTTCACCTTAAGGCTAATGAACAAAATCAAGACGTTCCCACCCTTCAAGGCGCGTGACAATGCACATACATCTGGCCTGTCCCGGACATTAAGCGTAATGCATGGATATGGGGGTGGGGCAGCAGAACCAGAACCAGTGGTTCGCCGCTGGGAAGCTTGGTTTCACAGGATAAGGGACCACAGGGTTGTGGCCGGCTTTCTTTGCAGAGTTAAGGGTGGCCCAGGAAAGTCTCAGGTGCTCGTCACAAGAATGCACGCGGCTCTCGGCCTATAGGAGGAGTGCGGGGGACGACCCACGTTGCAGCTCTGCCCAAAGGCTCTGCATGTTTGACGTCATCACGTCTGTTATCATAACGTTCGGCTTGCCAAAAAATATATTGGCCAGACAGACGAGGGAAGGCGGGAGAGAGGGGAAGGGGGCTGAGGAATGTGAAGGTGGGCATATGCAAAACGATGTGAACTGACAACCCAATTGGTGTGTGTGTGTGTGTGTGTGTGTGGTGTGTGTGTGTGTGTGGTGTGTGTGTGTCTGTGTGTGTGTAGGTGTGGTGTGTGTGGTGCGTGTGTGTGTGTGGGTGTGCTGTGTGTGAATGCAGGGGTGCGTGTGTGCGTGCAGTGCGTTGTGTGTGTGTGTGTTCATACAGGCGTTCGTGCGTGCTCCCGGCGTGTGTACCGGCGACACGACTTGCGAAGATGCGGCGAGAGAGAGAGATCGAGAGAGATGCGAGAGAGGTGAGAGAGAGAGAAGAGAGAGAGATGCATGGTGCTTGTTGAAAACTTCAGTTGTATTCAATGCTGATGTTGGTGCAGTGGCTCAAAATTAACACTTCTTTGTGATATGCTTATGTTTCGATTTGTACTATGCGATGCGTCACATATTCAACTCTTCACTTTTAAAGTCTTGTGAATGTCTGATATTTACAAACAAATACTGAATGATCTTATGACTAGCATCGTTTAGCCAGGAAGCTTTTCAGTGGGTGTGGGTGACCTATACTTTAAGCATCAAAACAACCACACAGTGCACAATTTATTGTACATGCATGTGCATACAGGCATTCCACACAAACAAGCTGCTAAGACTGTGGGCTCCTTTTTTTCTGCTGATCTTTCCTCTCAGACATTAGGGAAATACTAATTTAACCATGCATTATAACGAAGCACAATGGAGCCAGTTAGAAATATCGACAACCATATTGATTCATATGAAGTGGGTATAGCACACTCCTTATAATGTTATTTTTTTCACCTGTGAAAAATACAGTGTATACCAATGCTGAGTAGTATCAGAGGAAAAGTATTTGTTACAGAGCAGGCAAGCGTATTCAACAGACTTATTTGGATATGCATAACGGATAAAAGAAACAAACAAAACATGGTCCCTCTGATGGTGCAGTCTTCTCCTAGTTGCATAGCTGGCTGCTCAGCAACTAATTTACTCTCTTGGAATGTGTTGTAAACCGTGTTTCTTTCAAATCTGAAATACATGTTAGCAACAGCCAAGAGAAACGTGGACAAACGAGTCACAAGACAAAACACAACGCGTTTTGACCTCTTAGATCTTCTTCAGGCAAGACACAAACAAATAGGACACTGAAAAATGACCGAGTTTGTCACTTAGCTTTGGTCTCTTCGGCGCGAGTAGGCGTTGAATGAAAACGAGGCTGTTAGAAGGGATGTGAGTCAAGGTAATAATGATGATAATTATATTACTGATAGGAATACTAATAAAGGTCAAAATATTGGGAAAAAAAGACAAGATTACTACTACACTACGTTTGGTGATAATAAGGCAATAGGTGTTTTCTTTATTTTTAAGTCAATGCTATTGTCATAGTGATGTGTGGTGATTTTAATGATGACTGAGTTTAACTGCCTGGCTTTCCATTGGTTCTGCAGCGGCTCATTATCCACAGCTTTAAATCAACGGCAATGAGCTGATCACAGGCCAAAAGACTTCTAAGCATGACGTCATGAGACTGATGGTTACATGGATATTCGCACGCATACACACGCACGCACTCACGCACGCACGCACGTACGCACGCGCGCGCGCGCGCGCGCACACACACACACACACACACACACACACACACACACACACACACACACACACACACGCACGCACTTTGGAAGACGACCAACGTCGAATTCTTGTTAGCGTACGCAGTTTCTAAGGACAGTTCAAAACAAGGATGACGATGTGGACAGTGTTATAAAAGTTCATCACAGCTGTGTAGAATGAAATTTACTGTGTAGAACGTCATGTGGGCCTTCTGTAAAGACAGTTGACCAAATTTCCTGACAACACTGCAGGTGTCTGTATCTCTCGGGCCTGGTTGACGCCGGGATATATTATGAAAGGAAGCGTAGAGTACAGCCCTGTCATGTAGTCTCAGACGAAATGGAAATCCGTAGCATCATCTTAATCATCCTCATTCTCATCGATCAGCATTAAAAAAAAAAAAAGTCTCAAATTCTGTGGCCCTTCATGCCCTGCTCTCATGGTGACCTCAGTTTCGATGTCCTCTCCACGTCTGTGGCCTTGGGTTTGGTTCCGTCGGGGTCACCGGTATCGGCGAGTCCATGGGGGGCTGTCGTTGGACGGACGTGGTGGCGCCCTCCGGAGGAGAGCTCACTCACACCCGGCTCCGCGACTAAGCAATTATTGTCGTCAGTAGGGGGCTTAGTAGGTGGTGTCCTGCGTATGTTAGATCAGAACAGGCGCCCACTGAACACCACTGAAGTGACTCGGCAGCAGAGCAAAAAAAAAAAAAACAAAAGAAAAAAAAAAAAAAAAAAAAACATCAGACTATTGCGATGTTTGTGTGGGCAGTTTCACTATGGTGATATGTGTTGTTTTGTTTTTGCTGTCGCATCGTCTGTGTCACCTCAGACACATTGCAACCGCACCGCTCATTCCGACCACCTCGTCCACAGCCACAGCACAGCCCATTCCGCCGGAGGCCCAGCAACGGCAATCCACAGGGGAGCAGTCAATGCCAAGTCGTCAAGAGGCAACCCATCGGAGGAAACACTATACTGCTGCCGAGTCACTTTGGTGGTGTTCAGTGGCGCCTACTCTGATCCAACATACGCAGGACACCACCTACTAAGCCCCCTACTGACGACAATAACTGCTTAGTCACGGAGCCAGCGTGAGTGAGCTCTTCCTCCTGAGTGCGTCACCACGTCCATCCAATGACAGCCCCTTTGAACTTGCCATACCGGTGTCCCCCTACGGAATCAAACCAAGGCCATAGACGTGGAGAGGGCATCGAAACTGAGACCACTATGAGAGCAGGGCAGGAGGACCACGGAATTTGAGGCTTTTTAAAAAAAAATGCTGATCGATGAAAATGACGACGATGAAGATGATGCTCTGGATTTCCATTCTGGTCTGAGACTTCATGATAGGCCTGTACTCTTCCCTTACTTTCCCAGGGTCAGCCAGGCCCAAGAGACACAGAAACATGCAGTGCTGGTTAGAAAATTTGAGCAACTCTCTCAGAGATGCGTCAATTTATTGGATGAAGCTCGACTGTGTGGTCCACGTCTGTCCAATGAAACGGCAGGAATCTGAACTTTGGGTAGGGCAGAAAAAATCCCGCATGACTCTGATGGAAATCGAACGCAAGACCTCCCAGCCAGGAGTCCGCGACGCTAACCATTTCGCCACGGCAGATGATCCACTACTGTATCTCAATGTGCAGACAACAGAGTAAGACCTACAAGCTAATGCTGCTTATGTTACCACACATGTAAGAAAAGGCACACAACACAAACAAGGAAACTTCCTGAACACCAGAAATTCCTAGTTTGCCTGTATCATGTGTTCTGAAGCAAATCTTCTATTTGACCTTGTTTCTTTATTGCAATGGTATTTTCAATGCGAGCGTAGTGACACGTGCAGTGACACAAAGCACACCGTTGTCTGGCACTGCTGTGTCCGGCGTGGGAATCCCTGTGACAGTCGAGAATATGCGTAGGTCGATACACTGGAGAAGAGTGAGTTTTAATGGCTGTATGCCACCTGACCAGTTTCAAGCCTAAACGAAGAGGGCAGACTTTTTTCAGCCTGGTTCCAGAGACCGGCTATCCACGTGGGAATGCAAGGAAAGCCATCTTTTTGCACTTTTACACGGTAGGATTCCACCCTTTTCGTTCCTTGAGTCCTTGTCCTGTTTGGGGATTACAGTTTGTTTATACAGCTTAGTTATGATTATGATAAGCTGTCTATCACACACACACACACACACACACACACACCACACACACACACACACACACACAAACACACACACACACACACACACACACACACACACACACACACACACACACACGCGCACGCATACCATTACCGACCTTAACCTTACACCAGTCAACACCAATGGCAGCTGACATTCCTGACTACAACTTCGCTACATGCTTACCTCAGCCAGTTTCCTCAGTAGCTGACGTGCCAGTAATAGCCTAGTGGAAACAGAACCATCCGACAACAAAAATATTAGATGTTGGTTCTAAGCCGCAAATCCAACAGTGAGCAGATGATTTATGCTGTTGTTGATCTTCAGGTGTCATAATAATGTCAGAGATTCGGTTGATTGGAGAAGTAATAACGGACTTGTTTCATTTGCTGTAAAAATCGATTAGCTGCGCCGGGGCCTCTGTAAATCACGGTGTCGTGTGTTGGCCATCCGACCTAACAAACAGTAAAAAAGCATGAGAACAAATCTGACGACTGGTTAATAAAGCTGTTGTTGGTTGTTCTAGTTCTTGTGGGCCTTGATACTGTGGCAAGAGTGATTCAAAATCAGCATAAACCACGTATGGGTTCATCTGCATTTTTTGGTGTAAATTCTTGAACCTAACTTTAGACCCTGGCGGAGATGCAACAAGTTTGGTTTTACAGTCTACACCACTTTTACAGTGTTTCATGTGTGTTTGGCAGACCCTCTTAGCTTTGCCCCTTCACTTGTGTTATCAAACTGTGTAAGCATGTAATCACCCAGTCAGATGTAAAATCATGGTAACTATGAACTTCTTTTTGCCTAGTAGAAACCCAGACTTTCCATGTCATTATCACTAGGTGTTGTAACACACCAACTAATATAACTAACATCACTTTTACTGGCGGATTAATTGGAAGAGATTCTGGTATTTTACTTATAGCATGTATCACGCTTTCCTGAACGTTTGTGGGCTCAATGATATCCATATCTAATTCATTAAACATGTTGCTTAATTTGTTGATCACTATTGCTCAACAATGCATTGTTAAATAGTTCTCACAAGACAACACAACAACGCGTTTCGACCTCTTAGGTCTTCTCAGGTGAAATAAAGACGGACAAAATAACGAAAATGCACTTAGCTTTGATCGCTTCAGATTGCTTCTGAGTTCAATAACAATTGCACACACACTGATGACGTAAATAGAAATACAAAACAACGAGGGGTAGCAGTCAGTATGAATCAAAATAGATCTAGTTGCAAAGTGAAACGACGACTGCAGGCGGAAATCTAAACAAATCTTAAATAAATGTCAGCGAACCGCCCAGAGAAAACGTGGACAAACGAGTCACAAGACAACACACAAACGCGTTTCGACCTCTTAGGTCTTCTCAGGTGAAATAAAGACGGACATTCATTTTTTTTGCTGATTTCATCGCCCACGCACAATCAATAACAGCGCTATAGCGCGCTGTGCCGAAGAGTTATCAATAACAAATAGTGTCTGCATCCCCTCAAACAGCCTATAACCAGTCTAACCACAAATCAATAAACGTCGTGGCAGCAGGCAGGTGCAGCCAGCCGCGGCCCGCAGTGTGTTTGCAACATTATTGCGTCGGTAAATGTTCTTCAACATTCAGACTGCAAATGCTGTTGGTTAAGACAATATCACGTCACAATCGCGTGAGCATGCCAGTCTAGACCCCAGCCCCGCGCCTCTCAACTGAATCATGGTTTCAAAAGAAGATGGACGTGTTTTGTCACAGAGGAACAGCTTCTTGCTGTTGATGAGCATTGTCGTATCACGGGAGAATGGTGGAGTATCTAAACAAAAGAAAATCAGGTGAGCCCTGTTCTTTACCTCCTAAGCTAAAAGAGAAGTATTGATTTGTTAGAAGGTGGGGAGAAGGAAAAACGAAGAACCTGCCGTTGAAGAACTACACAACCGCCTTGAGGGCTTGTTGATTCAAGACAGAGATTTGGTTGATATTACTGAAAAAAAAAGATGTTGATAACTTCAGTAAGCTTTTAACTGTTGAAGAAATGATTCCATTTCTACGTGATGGTGTTTTTTTTTATTAAAAGTCGGTGAAGAAAAACCATCCATCATGCTAAGATTACGGGCCCATTGGCTTGAAAGGCTCAGACAATGTTTAAAGGATCAAAAACAACTTAGACATGGCGTTCATTTTTACTGACAAACATGAATATTGATGATTCATATGCAAGAAAAACTGATGCAGCTTTCAGAGCATTTTTACCATTATCCCAAAATTCCGCAGCCTTGGCATCAGCGTCAGTGATTTGTTCGCCAAACGAAGACTGATCACAAAGTACTTGCAAGAAAAATATTGGTTTTCAAAACTTCTGGCAAAATTAAATAGCTTTCTCTTTTGCACACCTAACATAATGGGGTGGGGTAGTGGGTGGGCGCCACTATCTCTACAAAAAGCTCCAAATGTTAAGTGACAGGTGTGTACAACCTGGTGATCAAGCCGCAACCAAAAAGCTCTGCCAGAGGTAACAAAAAAAAAACAAAACACAAAACAAAAAAAAAAGAAACACCCACTGGCGTCTGCCAATGGCCGGGTTCCCAAACCCCCACATGAAAAAAGAGGGAGGGGGGCGGTATACACACTTTACTGTGCGAGGAGGAGAGTGTAATTATACTCTTTATTGATTCAGCTGCGTGAATTGTGAAAGAGACGGGTGGCGATGCCGTGGTGAAATCAGCCTTGCTGACAGCTACTGTAAATAACCGTTCATGTGTGAACGTCCGATTTTCAGTAGCGTGAGTCTAACAGGATGGTGGCGCTGGGCAACTAGGACAGACGTTCATGTATGAACGGTTTATTTATAGCGCCGCGCTCCTCTAACGAGGACAAATGGGTATGGATGCCTGTTTGGTCTAGTTAGCCAAACCAATTAACCACAGCAACAGCGCTCTCGTCAGGATGGTTTGGGGCGCCTACTGCCGGTGTTATATGGCTGATGTCACTGTTTGCACGTGCGGATTGGCTGCACGTATTGTTCGTTTTTTTGGGGGGGTTGTTACAGTTCAGGGTGCGTTGCTGACAACGATTTCCATTTGTGCCTGCAGTTGTTTACTATTTCTACTTTAGTATTTAGGGTTGCTAAGTATGGTTTGCATAGTATTAACATTTTTCTGTTGAACATAGGTTGCATCTTTTTGAAATGTTGTTGTATGGTGATGCCCTTTTTATGATTTTCCAGGATATGTTATAGTTTATTTTTTTGTCTTTAAGTCTCCAAATATATTTGCTCAGTTCTGTTTGGTTTTTTGTATTTTTCTTTGTTGAATGACTGTTTATGGTTTGCGTATCTGGTTTTGAAGTGATTTTCAGTGATCCCTATGTATGTTCTTTTTCATTTTCTGATGTCACAGTGGCTTGGTATACAATGTTGTTATAGAGGCATTTGTTGCTTAAGGGACACTGTTCTTTTTTAGCACAATTGCAGGATTTCCTTTCTTCACCTTCTTTGCTGTGTTGCTTTTCATTTGTTGGATGAATCAATTATATTTTAAGGTTAGGCATGCATGAATATGATAGTTTGATGGTGTTCTTGTTGAATATTTTGGACAATTTGTGTTCTTTTGGGAAGGATGCTGTCAAAATTTTGAAAAATTCTTTTCCTACGTTTGTTTTTACTCGTCCATCATATGGAGGGTTGTACCATGTGATTTTCCTTTTCCTGCTTTTTTTGTTTTTGTTCATGTTGTTATCTGGGTTGTATTGTAGTTTGTAGCTGTAACCACTTTTTTGCATGCCTCTTGGTATTCTGCTGCTGCATTGTTGAATACTCTTTCATTATGTGACAGATTAGATAATCTCTTGTTTATGCCATTGGGTATGGTTTTAGTATAGATGGTGGGTGGTAATGGGGAGAAAGCTCACTAACATATAACTCCTGGTCAGATACCGGTATTTCGAAACCTGATTGTTTCTCCTCAGTGACCGTGGAAAGTAGTAATTTGACTCCTCTGCCTTTTCGGTTTTAAGATTTATATATAAACAATAAGCTGTCAACACTGCCCACAGAGTTCATTTTTTGTCCAAGCTTTCACCAAAAGGCTTCTTCAGGGAACTGATGCTACTACTTATATATATATATATATATATATATATATATATCTATATATATATATATATATATATATATATATTTCCTGTAAACCCTTTTTAGCATCTTTTTCTTGCTTACTTGCTAGTATGCTTGTGAAAAGAGGGTTGGAGGCAAAATATGGCGAGTGAGCAAGAAAAAAGATGTTAAAAAGAGGGTTTAAAGGCAGAAAATAAGTCGATGGGTTTGACCCCGTATATTGTCCTTCTCTAACCCTTTCCAGTTGAAATGTCTAGCACGTAGTATAGCAGTACTGCTGTCTTCTTTAAAACCACCATACTATCAATCCAGATCAAGAGCACCGGTGTCAGCATCTCTTCTTTGAAAAAAAAGTCAAAACTTAGTACCTGAATATGTTCATGGTAATTGAAGTATGAGCTACTAGATGATAACGTCTTAATCAAACAGGCTTTGCTCTCAGACTAGACACTTGTTCTTTGTTTTGCTCGTTTGTTTTCCTGTTTGTTTGTTTATAATGGTAGGCGGCACAGCACCTTTATCTTACCCAAAACGTATGAAGAGAATCTCTATTGTTAGTCTGAGAATATATGAATTCATTTTCATGTGTCTGACAGTGTGGCCAATGTGTGCAGGCTATTTGAGTGAGGGCGCTCGAGGGGATGCGATATTGAACACAAAAATGAATATGAATGGAAAGTGTGTGGCCCAGTATAGATGCGTGCTATAACAGTCTACTTTTATATGCTTTTAATGATTAAGAAAGCATACGAAAAACAATTTTAAAAAAGAGCAGTTTGGATATATGCATAAAAAAGTCTTCCTTGATAATATTAAAAATAATCGATAATGCATGAAGACAAGCAGAAAGCCAAAATGCCTGAAATGAGTACATGCCATCGGAGTCTTCATGGACACAATCTATGATAATTCATGAAGCATAAACAAAAACAGAGTCAAAAAGAACAAGTTCATACTGTCATACTTCACAGTGATTTACACATCCTTTTCTGTTTAAATTGCCTTAGCATACGTCTTTCGTTTTCTTTTCTTTCTTTGTTAAAAAAAAAATGTTTATTAAACAAAGTGCTACATCTTTTGCTGAGAAGATATTAGTTCATTAAAACGCATCTCCTGTGCTTTGCGCCGTTTCTCCAGTATTATGTTCAGAGTGTAGAGGAACGGATTGAGTGCTGAATTGAGTGGTAAAACAAAAATAGCCATTCCCACGTTGACCTCCCCTGGAATGACGACGCCACTGGCTGCCAGGACCCCACACAGACCGATAGGAAACCAGCACAGAAAGTCGGACATGGCAACAGAAAGGAGACGCCTGGCAATAGTTGTTTCTTTGGATTGTGAATTCTCCGTGGATGCATCTTTGGCATTCGTCAGCTGTTTAGATGCGCTGTTACTCCTCACTGCCCAGTAAATAAGAACTTGACCCACACACCATCATGAGAAAGAGAATTAGGTTGAAGATAATCATGATACTGAACGAGTAAATGTGACCAGGAAAATCAGCTCTGGTGACAGGCAGTGGAATGCAGATGCCAGTCTGGTGTGGAAAACTCCCAGTGTAAGGTTACAGGGAGCAGAGGCACCATTGCCAAAGAAATTCCTAATGCCCACATGATGACACAAGCCATGTGAGCTGATCTGGCTCTAAATCGGATCTGGCTAAAGGGAAAATGGAGCACAAGGAAAACGATCTAATGTGATGAAACAGATCAGGAATGCTGATACTTCAGATGACAGCAAGGACATGAACCCTGCACCTCTACAAGCTGAACTCTTTTTCCATGTGGTTTCATTCCAAATGTAGCGACCAGCGTAAATCTGGTCTGCTACACCAATAAAGACTAAATATACACCCATTAAAAAGTCAGAGGCACACAGATGAAGGACAAATATAACAAAACCAGTCTTGATGCTTTCTGACAAAAGTAGATACGATAGAGAAAACCACTAAAGTTTCCCAGAACAGCGAGCACTGCAAATACTGCAAGGGCACAACGGTAAGCAGTGGATTTTAACAAATCGTCGCATGAGGAGATTTCATCAGATGGGGCCAGACACTCACCTTGGAAATTGTCTGGTAAAAAACAACGGGACAACACAATTTATAATTGTCTGTGAAAAGTTTTCTGAGATCTGTCATATGTTTCATGACATCTGGAGCAAAATCAGTTATAGGACAGCTCTGTAAATCAAGAAATTGAATATTACGAAACAAATGTCGTTCAGGCAATGCCTTTATTTTATTCCCTGACAAATCTAGTCTTTGTAAACTGGGCATAAGTGCTGACAATGTAGTGATGTTTAGAGAATTTGCTTGGACATTGGAAATATTGAAGATCGCTAGTGATGGGTAAACAGATTCCTTTGAGAAATGGAAAAAAATCTGCCAGACATCGGATTAGCTGCCAGATTTAATCGTCGAAGGTGAGGCATTCCATCAAAATGACTGAAATTGACAGAGTGAAGAAGATTCATACTAAGATCTAAACTGTGAAGATTCGGTAAAACAACTTCTGTTTAAATTCCTCCATTCACATGACTGTACACCTAAGTGGATCATCATGATGTTGTGAGTGACGTCACTCATACGGATTCCACTGCCCGAAGCGTCAAGGTATCGCAACTGTGGGAAAGAGCTGATGTGAAAAGTGTGATTACAGGTGAAGGCAAAACCGTAACAAACACAGGAATCAGGACATGTATTATCGCACATCAGTTCATCATCATGCAGAAGACATTGTGGCAGACCATCACACAGGTGATTCACGTGCGCACATATTGTTTTGTGTCTGTCCCGACATCGATAATACCCTGGGCATGTCTTGTAGTTCTTACAATCAACTTCGTCTTCATGATCTGGACAGTCCATCATGTCATTACACCTGACATAGACAGGAAGACAGTAACCATTATTGTGACACTGAAAATGAGTCTCTGGGCACTGTGTGTTGTTTTCTGGTAAAGGGGTCACAGTGAATCCTTCAGATATATCGAAATTTTACTACAGCTGGGGGGCTTAACTGGGTAAGTGAATAATCCCTGTCAGTACAAAATATCCCATCGTCATCCTGTATGCAGACCCTATTGCTGTAGCAGGGTTTCCCAATCTCTACGCACTGAACAAAAGACATCCAAAGTACTGAAAACCTTTAATGCTTAAAAGAAATAATATAACAGAAGAAAACACAGTCAGGCCTTGTGTGTAAATTTGGAAGCCTGTATATTCGATAATGGATAGCAAAACCAGGGTTTGTTCATAAACGTGAAACCCCCTGACTACGTAGGAAGGGGTTTTGATGGGTGGAGAGAGAACAGTAAGAATGTACATTCATTAATTTTGTCGTTGTTGCTGGATTTTCTTTGCAGATCTCACGACATTTTTGAGTGACTCTCGGAAGTGGAGTGTATGTCTAAAGAAAAACATATTGTTTTTCCACACCTTTCACACATGATGGAATGCCGCTGGCACTTTTAAAGGTCTGCTGTAAATTCTATGGGTCTGTGTTGCCCTAGTTTTTGAATGGAACTTTCTAGAGATGTAAACTTGTCAAGAGCTCCATCTTAGGCTGGTTCATAAAACAAAAAGAAAAAAAACGTCTATGCGGGATTGACAATGGTCAACTAGCGTGAGAGAGAGAGAGAGAGGAGGAGAGAGAGAGAGAGAGAGAGAGAGAGAGAGAGAGAGAGAGAGGTTAAGAGGTTAACAACTTTAAATTACATGAGCATGCTATTTTTCTTTATCTTAGAGAATAAAGGACAGGGAAGAATTTGTAGGCATGAAGGCCATGCATACTTTCACTGGGACCTTAGACTGAAGATTAAAGAAAAATGACGTAACAGCTGTTACACAAAGAAACCACACCTGGGAACCAAGTCGGTATTTAGCTGAGAGTGTTCCTCTTTAGGAAGCAAACCTGGGTGGAGCGTTCACATCACTTCAGGCTTGATGGTTGGGCATTAAATGATCGCCAGAAACGCCATCCTTCAAATGGTTCGAATTAATCAATTCATCTCTGGTAAGCCTCTCTGAATTCCATGATTATCTCTTTCCCGCCATTGTTGAGCACACTTTCTAAAAATGAGTTTTGTGACACAGCCATACCTGCTTACTATCACATTTGTCCAGCACTGGCTGTGGTAAGAGATTTACGTTCTTGTCAGCAACTGAAATATTGCATAAAAAAATCCTTGTAAATGTGCTGTATTTAGCCATCTGTCTCCATATCTAATTTTGTCTAGACAAGATAGCAGATCTTGTAATGTGAACTTGAAACTGGGATTATCTACGCCAGACATTTGTAGTGCAGTTTTGTTGCAATGGCTTAACGTGCTTCTGGATGTATGCTTTTGAAGTCTTGCAAATGGAATAGTTCTCTCCCTTTCCCTTGAGTTCTGTTCTCAGTCTAACTCGTTTGAATGTGATAAATGCATGACTATGAATTCTCCACTTAAAGACTTTCCAGTTGAAGAGTGACATGATTTCTACGTTTGCATTGTTTAGCACAGAACTGTACACAGTGGTGAATGCATTGTCATTCCACTTCACGCCATTAGCGATCAGACTGTGTGAAGTCGGCCCTCTGCGCCCTTTAAGCGGTGACATCGCAGTAACTGTCTGCAGCAACAAGTTCCCTTCAACTCTGGTCTCTGCTGTTCCTTTGAAGGACACGACCTATTATGCTGAAAAAGAACCCTACCCGGAAAAACCTCATTTCTCAATAAAACTGATAAAACACCAGCAACAAAAGCTGCCGAGTCAGGTCTAAAAGAAGTGCATCTGTCCATGTGTGCTTTCATCGTGGAAGTAAATGCTTCAGTTGTAGGGAAAAATCCAAACTGCATCCAAACCGACTGTGTTACTCTATTTTGCGTCCACGTTGATAAGGCGAAAATACTGTAATGCTCAATACAATATGTGCCGCATCTTTTGACCTACACACCGGTCCCATCTGTCGCGTGTGACTACTGGCAGTTGGCTAGTGGCTTGTCCATAGGTGTTCAGTTTTTTGCGATGGCAGTGGTATGGTCAAATGTTAGCCTGGTATGCATGTTTCCTTCCATCTGGAATAATTGCAAAGGAAATACTGCACTCCCAAATCCTTCAGGTAAAACCATTGCTATGTGTGATGTGGGCCAAAGGGCAGCCACTGATCTTCTGGTGCTGCTCCATCACAATCACAGCTCCCCCAGGACAGCTGCTGTCTGTGCTGAGGACTAAATGTGGACCTATCATCTGAACATTGTTGTAAGTGGACGGCTCGTTCTCGATGCATCATTCCAGTTCTTCTCTGCTCTGTGTCGACAAACTTCAGGGTTGGTCAAAACCTCACTCCACTTTCCTTAACGCCTTTTTCTCATCATATATAATGCAACAATACCGAAGTAGGTCATGTGTTACAATTGGAGATAATGCCGTAAGACTTTTTTTTCCGATAAGAGTTATCTGATATGAGGTGACTGCTGCTTTCTTACCGGATATGTACAACTTCCTTCCAAACTACAGACTTTAACTACTGTCTGTGTGGCTGTCGCCGACCCAGAGCTCCCCCCCCCCCTCCCCCACAATAACCTTTCTATCAAGACTTTACAGTGGACTTAAGAGGATGTGCAATACATCCTAGCTTCGGTACCAATGCCAACATATGTTGAATATTAGCAATGCAATTTTTCTGAGAGTTGCCATACAACAGTAAGTGGCCCAAGGCAGCAGTGGCACACATGTCCATCTTTCCTAACATTTGTGAGGGAAGTCTTCAAAAGTGTTACAAACTTCCTATATGCAAAGACCAAACATGGTAGTGCATTCAATTATGATTTTAATCCTTTCCATGTAAATGTTTGCTGTTTTTGGTGTGATCAGGATGCACAGAAACCGAGTGGAAACACATTTTCAAAATCAACTGAAGCCATGTAGCAATCCTCATTAACCAAACGAAGTGTCGTATTCGATGTGTCCATTTTCAAATGACGATACTATTAGGTTCTTTCTCCATTTAGTTTTTTCGCCCCGTGCTATTCTAGAATAACAATCTTCTGTCTTCCTTAGGAACGTCTGTGGAAGCAGTCCCCAAGAATGGGCGTAGACTGAAGATTTCTTAAATATGAGCTTGTCTGTCTCTGTCTATTGTCAGTGACATCGCTCTCATCAGCATTCATCAGTGTGTGTTGTTCTAAAACAGATGGAAAGTAAGTCATGTTATTAAGCTCAGTTTTGAAATTTGACAGTTTCCACAAATCAATATCATGAGTGAGTCGTCTCCATGCCTTCTGGAATATTTATTCTATCAAAGTGAAATGGTTTACTTTCCAATGTTTGAACAGTGGCAGATACGAAATATAAAAACGTTACTGACCAGATCATCTGTGGCACTTTGGGGTAACTGTGACGTGTTTTGTTGCGAACTGGATGCAGAGTTTGTTCTCTCCCTGTTTATAACTGGAGTTGTAACTCTAATTTGTTGGTCCTAATAAAAGGATGTTTTCCCCATCAGGTTTCCATGTTTGTCAGAATCTAGAGACCTGCCTTTAGTTAATGTATTTAGTTCTGTCTTTTATGATGGCGACCAGATCATCTCTAAGCAATGCTGATCAAAACCGTGCCTCCATTGTCATGACACATAAAGTCTACTGTTTTGTTTACATGAGATCTCAGCTTACTATGTCCACACAGAGAGGTTTTCAGAGTTGCATATTCCAGTAACGCAATTGCATGAATACCTTTTACATTTGCTTTTTTCTTCCTGCATGAATACCTACCTTTTTGTTTCTGCATGAATACTTTTACCTACATTTTCTTCCTGCATGAATACCTCTACCTACATTTTCTTTCTGCATGCCTGCATGAATGCCTTTACCTGCATTTTCTTTCTGCATGAATACCCTTACCTACATTTTCTTTCTGTATAAATACCTTTACCTACATTTTCTTTCTGGCTTGCCTGTGGCAACATATTGTTCAAAGGCTCTGCTGGCGCAATGGCTGCATGCAGGATGACTCAAAGGCTCTGCTGGCGCAATGGCTGCATGCAGGATGACGCAAAGGCTCTGCTGGCGCAATGGCTGCATGCAGGATGACTCAAAGGCTCTGCTGGCGCAATGGCTGCATGCAGGATGACTCAAAGGCTCTGCTGGCGCAATGGCTGCATGCAGGATGACTCAAAAGGCTCTGCTGGCGCAATGGCTGCATGCAGGATGAGGCTCTCTGGTGCAATTGCTGCTCGATAAGTGTTTGCTCGTCAGCATTGCGTGATGGCCGGCAAAATTTTGGCATTAACATTTCTGTGCCGAAAATGAAAAGATGAATGATTGCTCGTTCCTTTTGCCAGAAGAAAACCCAAGAGTTTCGGATTTTATCATGTTTTCTCCTGTAAT
>JADBJO010014844.1:25000-46030 GCA_016801955.1 Conus betulinus
AACCATTGACGATAGGGAAAAGTTCTGCTTATAATTGAAAAGACTGCTACTTCGAACCTCTTATCTCGAGTTGTGCTGCTTTTATCTGTCAGCAAAACAGCAACGAGTGATGCTGCAGTGGTAGTGATGTCTTTCACTGATGGGCTCTGCAGTAATGAATATGGGCTGGTTCATGCCATAAGTTATATTCTGTTGTGAAGAGTCTAGTGGCTAGCACAAATGGCAACTCCCACGGAACAGTAGTATCCCATGGCATATTAATGGAAATACCTGTGCATGCCTGCATCCCATGTGAACACAACGCAGACTTCCAAGAGTGATGCAGGATTTCTCCCATCTGGTTGTTTTGCTAGTTGAGGACAGTATTTCTCTGGATCCCATTGGCGCTTCAACTGTTCTCTCAGTGAAGGATTTTGAACGTCATATGAAGAATAGATGTACAAATTGTGATAGATCAAAAGTTAATACCAGCCTTGTGTTGCTTGGAAATAACTGAAATTCTAAGATGGATGAAGGTTTTATATCTACTTTATTGCAAAAAAAAGTTATATAAAAAAAACCAACGACGTCAAAATTTCTGATAGTTTTGAAACCGTTGATTAAACTAATTTGCACAGGCATGCTAGTTGCAAACAATAATGTACTCCATACTACGAACGTCTTAGTGTGTGTGTGTGTGTGTGTGTGTGTGTGTGTGTGTGTGTGTGTGTGTGTGTGTGTGTGTGTGTGTGTGTGACATAATACCATCAATACTGACAATATTCTGCTTGATTTATTCTTACATTACAGATTTTACAAATTTAGTCATGACTAATGCATTATTCAGCTTAAAAGAAATTACACATGAGAATATTTGAGGAAAAGAATGTTAACAAAGCAAACCAAACGAAACCAAACCAAACAAGCAAACAAAAAACTGTTACACTCCCCGTCCTACCTCTACCTCCCCACCCACACTTTCCCTTCGACCCCCCCTCCACCCTCCTCCCCCCTCTCTCTATCCTTTAACAGAAAGATTGGAAGACTGAGGACAGAGATGCTGGACCTTCCAACAAACCATGGTACCACACACCCATTAAGGTTCTTCCAGTATCGTGCATCTCTGCGTTAAGAGTCTCAGAGGTCCCAACCAAAGACACTTGAAGTCCTTGCCATTCCCAGAGAGCGATAGGAGAGAGCTACTGGCCGCTCTAAAACACGTTAGAATTCCAGAGAGCAGGGAAAGTTCATGGTCATGCAATCAAATACTGAAATCGTCCTGGACAGGGAAAACTGAGTTGCAGCATATCCTGCAAGAAATTAACGTCCAGATCTGCCGCATTCAGGAGATAGAAGAGCCACAAGGACCTTCGAGGTAAAAGGACATAGGTGCTTCAGGTTCGACAGAACAAAGTGTAGCACTGGAGAGGTTTGACCTTTGTCAGGTATGTTATCCACACTTACCTTCACAACACGCATATGGGAGACTTGGAATACCAGGTGATGGAAATGCATCTTGGCACAGCAGCGCTTCAGCTAGTTAACTCTTATCGCCCCAAAGAGAAGCCTCTATCTTTCAAACCCATAAGCAGGACAGACTCCAAAATGACTGTCGTGGGTATTTCAACATCCACACCTGCTAATCTGATCCTGATCAACACTTTCTTCTTCAAACCTGGCCTTCTGCACTGAAGACATTCACACAAGAATGCCCAGCGAGAGGCTGGAAAACAGTAGGATGGTATTAATGGTATGTCTGTATCCCTGCACTTAAATCTTTGAATCTCAGGAAAGGCCATCTTCCCCCACACTAGACTGCACTGAGCTATCACACCAGCTTCCCTGTTCAAATACAGAACAGTCCTGGCCGCAATGTGCATTGCGCGTGTCAACATTAGGCCGTCTTAAAAATTGCCTCTGAAAGAAAAGACCCTTGTCACCAAGGAGTAAAAAAAAAATCAATAATTTTACTTCACTTCTCAAACAATAGAAACGTACAACTGGACATTGAACTAAGATACCACATAAACAAGCGCGCAAAATGAACAGTCTTGGTTGTTACATAGGATTCAGGGTTGTATGCAATTTGTAGAATCGTGCTGCTCTTGCACCGATCCAGAATTCTCCACCGGGGAAATATTTCATGACTTCCTCGAAGGCCTTCACTTCCTGGGCAGTCTCCAGACTGACCAGAGAAGCTCCCATTTTTCGGCACTCTTCCTTGGCCTTCGGATGGGTGATTATGTAATTTTGTTTTAAAGTTAAAGATGTAGCAGCTCCCTCCAACAGAAACCTGCCAAGGAAAAGGACAGGAGGGAAAACGGGATAACAAGGGTTAACAATATGCATGAGAACATGAAAGCATAGGAGCATAGGTTTGTATATGGTATATATATTATTATTATTATTATTATTATTATTATTATTATTGTTGTTTGTTGTTGTTATTATTATTATCGTCATTATTAGTCATCATTATTATCATCATTAACATAATCATTATCATCATTATTATCACCATTATTATACCGTTATTATCATTATCATTCCTAATATCATCATCATCATTATCATCTTCATATTATTAATCATTATATTTTCATTATTGTCATTCTCAATATTTATTATCATTATCATCATTTATCATCATTATCATCATTACCATGATTATTTCATCATTATCATTATTAGTATTATCATTATTGTTGCTGTATTTGTTGTTGTGAGCAAAGAAGAGATAGAGTAAGAGAAGGGAATTAGTAAAGGGAGGGGAGAAAGGAACATGAATAATGTATAAGCGAGGTAAGTAATGGAGTAGTGTGATAGTGTACTTGTTGAGGGCACAGCGGGCTGGCATTGTGGGGGTGGTTAGGCACATGATGTTTTTGGATGATGATGGTATCAGTTGGGGCGGAGGATCCTAGTCTGGCACTCAGGTAGGATTCCTGCATGATACGCTCAGAGATGTCACTTTGTAAACGCCAAATCGTCAGGACTTTCACATGACTGATTGTTCCGGATGGGCGCTTGGTGCGTGTGTGTCTGTGTGTCTGACTCTCCCAGAAATGTGGATCCGTGTTCGTGCTTTCCTACCACACACCCACACACACACAATCGCACATAGACAGCCAGGCAACACAACCGTAATTCTTTTCTTATTTTTGTCTATGTTGCCTGAGCCATCAAACAAATACAAAACATAATCATCAATAATAAACGCACAGGAATTAACCACGCACAAGGAAGTAACCACTTCCTAGGGGAAAAAAACCCTATCAATTAACAGGAACACACTGAAGTAGCACTCTGCTACTTTTGAGGCACCAGCCTCCACTTCCAAGAGCTGTGGCTCTGTTACTACAAAGCAACAAGGATCTCACATATCCCAAGAACGACGCTGACGCTGCAGGTCGTTGTCAACACAGGCGGTGGTTCTGTCTCAGCAGGACCAGTGCAGGGCACAGCTGGCAAACAGGATTTACGAACTCGGACCCAAGGCGACGACTTCTCTCTCGCTCGCAGAAGAGGCGCTGGCACAGCTGGCTTGTCGGGTCGATACTGGCATGCACCAGCCTCTCTCACACCCGGCACGGTGGAGAATGAGGACACACACAACAGCCCCAGACCCGAGGTAGGGACAGGGACAACCAGTTCCTAAATACACCAGGCACACACAACCTGGGGAACTGGCTGTTACAACAACTAAACTGAGTCCCTCGTTGGCTGGACTGGGTAGTTGAACTAGCCAGAATTTCTTCAGAGACTGGGTGGCTACCATCGTTCACCCGACTTACACGGTGTGCAGATGAACACCAGTTAACCAGCTTAACCAACCGGTTTTCTAGCGGAGTTATTGTAAACACTGTGATCGGACAAAAATCTGTCCGTCACACTGATGTTGTGTTGGGGATGGCTGGAGTACAGCGTGACTGGTTTGGGTCGATGATGGCAGATGTAAACAAGTGCTCAGAAATGTGCATCTGAAGTGTGTGGGATGCCTCTCCTGTATAGTTTACAGTGAAAGGCATATGCAATGGTGCAATGCAAGAGTGGAATGGACTTACAGATTGGTAACAAATCTGTCCAAACCTGGAGGAGTTTTTTACCATGTTCCCAGCCTCCATAAAACAACAACAAAAACAACAACAACACAACAACAACAGCAACAACAACAGTCTTGTGCCGTTTGCCTACAGGCCACACCTTTTACACTCTTTATCTTTCAAAAGATGAAGAAGCTCAGTGGTGCATTCCATGTCATGTGCCGCTCACGGTGAAACATGTGCTTTTAGAGTGTTGGGACTTGCACGATGTAAGACCTAAACACTTTTCGGCACACTCCATGAAAAGCGTGTTCAGCGATGTCCATCTGATGTGATCTTTGCATTTCTGAAAGAGACTAATATTTTTCATCAGATCTAAGATTTTACAGAAGAAAGATTGTTTAATGAAGTTTCCAGTGTGTTTTTAGAAGGTGTATTTAAACAAAATGATTTGTGAGTTGATTTTAGCATGGTGACTGTGCTGATATGGCCTTTGGCGGTCAGTTGGGCTGTAAGCCACAATGCCTTACCTTACTACTACTACACTTATTTTCATTATTCTATCATCACTAGTATATAATGGTAACCCATATTTCCCCCATGAAACTGTACTTTTTATTCTTCCAAGACCAGTTTTTGCACCTACACCCAAAGGGAGAAGCAACTATCTGTTGGTCCTTCGTTTTCTATTGTCTTGAAAGTTATTTGTCCTGCCTACAGAAGATCCAGTCGGTCGAAACGCGTTGTCTTAGTTTAGGTGTTTGTTCCCTCGTTTGGCGGCGCGGTAATTCCACTTCTGCTCTTGTTTCAATTTCTACCCGCAGTTACCAGTGAACAGGTAAAAACACTCGCCACCTTAAAACCGTCTCCACAAGTTGGGTTGGGACCAGACAAAAATGGTCCATCACACCCATCCACCCACCCTCACCTCCCCTCACCCCCAACAAGAAAGACTTCACGCCTTCGATCGTCACGAATCTGTTACCCATCTTGGCTATCTTGCTTATCCCTTACATCTCTCCACTTGTTTCCCACACCTTTGTCCTCTTCGCTTCCCTCTTCCCACTTGTGTCCCTTACCCCTTCCCTTTCGTTGTCCTAATTGTACCTTGCCTGAAGAAGACCTAAGAGATTCGAAACCTGTCACGTTTTGTCTTGTGATTAGTTTGTTCACAATTTGTTCTCTCTCTGAATTTGTTTGTTTGTTTGTTTGTTTTTCAGTTCTCTGACATTTATTTAACATTTGTTTACATTTCTGCCTGCAGTCGTCTCAGTTTGCAACAAGATCTAACTTGAAAAAAATAGACGCTGATTGCACACCTGTGAACTCACTTACCTGTCTATTAAAAATTCAGTCAATGTGTTGTTTACATCTGTGATACTTTTGTTGCTTCCAGTCAGAAGTTTGAAAAATTGATGTGTGTGTGTGTGTGTGTGTGTGTGTGTGTGTGTGTGTGTGTGTGTGTGCGTGCATGCGTGTGCGTGCATGCGTGCGTGTAAGTGTGTGTGCGTGCGTGCGTGCTTGCATGTGTGCGTGTGTGTGTGTGTGTGTGTGTGTGTGTGTGTGTGTGTGTGTGTGCGCGCGCGCGCGCGCGCGCGCGCGTGTGTATGCGCTTTAAAAAAACATTTTTAACACTCATGTTGTGAAGATGATGGTGGCGGGTCTGTATACGGGTGTTCAAAATGCTAAATGGGAGTGTGTGATGGAACGTATTTACACTGTACACAGTGTCATCATATGGAAGAAAATGAGTTTGATGATAGCATCTGTGCTACCACACAATGTATCTCCATATAACAAAGGACGAATAAGCGTCTTCTGTCTTACATCTGAAGGTAGCCCATGAAACAATTCAAAGAGGTGCCCAGTGGAAGAACGAGCCGGACTAGTGTAGCGACCTTCAACATTTCCAAATAAATTGTCTTCAACCAGGAAGACAGCAGAAAACGTGTGATCCACTGAAATAACTCCCAGCAACAACAAGCGGATGTCAGATCCTTCATGCAAGAGAGGCAGGAGTAAATAAGCTGCTTCTCTGAATCATAAGCGATGTGGGCAAATTATGTAAATTCACCAAACAGCTCAATGATGAAGAAGACACCAGAGCAAGTATCACGCAAGCAGGGAACAGAATATACCCTAGCAGAAACGCTAGCACCTACAAAATGTACAGACTGCTATGCAGTTGAGTGCAACATCCATGTAAGTTCAGCCTAACAACTAAATGCACAGAGAAGGCAGACAAAAAAGCTGAAGAGTGACAGAGCAGGACTCCATGAAGTGGCACACCAAAACTACAGAGCTGGAGTCTTCTCCTTGGGGCTCTTCTTGCTTTTCATTGATAGCGTCTTGTCTGAGCTCTGAAGGGAATCAAGGCAACACTGCATGCACACAACGTGTGGTCTGATTCAGCAAGAGCTTGCATCATCTGTTTACCATTTTCCTTCGCACTCTGTCACCTTAACATTTCTACACAGAATCAGAACACATTTAGTATTAGTTGTAGTGTAGAGATCAGGAGGATTTGGCGAAAGAATTCATAGATACAAAATGTTTATAATGATAAGCAAAAATCAAAATAGCATATGTTCAATCGAGTAATGATTAGTTTTATCGACACTGTAAATACCGTTTTCTGTACAGATTCTTAAAACTTTTTTCAAAGTCGTTTTAAGTAATGTTTTTAAAAAGTTTTTTTTTCTTCAAAGTATTCTAATTCAGACCATGGGTTCAGATCTCCCTCAAGCCAGATTCTTACTGTTTTGAATTTGGTTGGATTCCATTAAATGTTTAGGTGTAAATAATCGCTGACTGCATTTACTTCTCAAGTAGCCACTTCTGCATTTCACACATCAGCTATAATCCTGATATATTTCCCGAACATTGTAAATACACTCAGCGTCTCTTCAAAGGACTTCTCCCCACTGTTTAATACTTTCTGCTTTCCGTGTACAAGTATTTCTTTGGCCTTTAGTTCTGAAATCCAGATGCACAAGGTAACGATGTAAGATGAAACTAGATTCCCTTTTTAAACCACTGAGGTAGTTGTCTGTTATTAAGTACAGTTGTTTGATACCTTTATAAAGAGCCTCAATCTATGAACAAATATCTTGACCAAAACCACCAACACAACAAAACTAAACTATATTTGTGGCAAAAAAAATCATATATGTTTGTTACATTTTCACATTCTCTGCTTTCTCTCAGTCTGAATGAGATAAGGTTTAAATAAACCTATCAATCTGTAACGTTGCAACAGCGCTAACTTGAAGCCTTACATGTTACCTGAAGTGGAGTTCTGTTCGTTACAAAACGTAATAGCTTACCCAGAGTCATCTGTCCAAAAAAACATCTTTTTTCCCCAAATTTCTTTTACTTAAATGATACAGCTTACAAGAACACGTTTGATGTGTTTCGGAACGATATGATCGACTTATATGGAAAACGAATATCAAGTACAAAGTATTGCAGGGTTAGAAATTGTCGTGTTATGAAACGTTCTTCACCGTAGCTCCCCCCCCCCCCCTCTCCATTACTTTGTTCAGGAGAGGTCTTTATTCATGGGTCATGGGAATATTTTAACACATGCTTACACAAAAGATTTCCTTTCTGACCTCTGGTATTTATTTTGTGTGTGTGCGGTTTCATTGATTCCACAGATTCAAAACTAAATGAATCAGTTTTTCAAAGTTCCTTGTCAGTTGGAATTCAGTTGTGAATGCAGCTGGTACGTTGGGGTCTGAAGGACAGTCACTAAAGTTGGTTTATATTGTAAGTGTGTCATTGTTTGACCTTAAAGAATGGAAACTATTTCTTGAGAAAGAAGTCAAGACAGACAGTTGCAACTGGTTGCCCCATCTATCTGTCTCATCTTCTCATGAGGATGCTGCTGTTTAGCACTGATTAGCATATGTCAGTAGTGACCCATGGAGGGAGTTACACTTTCGTATCCAGGTCTATTATTTATACATACTGTAAACATTTTACACTCTGCCAGTTGCCAAGTTCTGTAAACACCCCCCCCCCTCCCCACACAACCCCAATTTGCTTACGCTGATATCGCAGAATTCAATTCACCCATTGGAATGAATGTAATGGCCAGAGCCTTTTAGCTTTACCTTCCCAGGTCCACATTTGTCGGAGGTGTAGGGACAAGGGGCCTCGTCTTCATGCTCTGCACACTGAGGAGTAAGATCACAGGGGAAGTGTTTAACAGGTCAGGCCACACTGACACTGAGCAGTTCCAGGTGCCCAGTCCTGGCAGTCGTTGAGGTTTCAAGTCTTCTGTGTAGAAAGAGAAATAGAGTGTAAACGGTCTGCACTCTGAACTACGAAAACCAGTGAAATAGAACAAAGACATGTGGCGCTCTTCACTACCTACATTGCCAACGTCTTCAGGGAACTGGAACAAAGGGGGGTAACGAATTTTGAACGTTTTAAGAAATTTCTGCCTGGAGCTACACCGACCAAGTAATATCGTCATTGACCTGTAGCGTTTTCTTCTCTGCCAGCTGTTGACGACGCTCAGCATGATGATGTGATCAGCTGGTCTGGTCAGAGTGACACAGCTTTGGATGACTGTTGGACATGGGGTGGATCCATCCAGTCCTGGGGTCTGTATGTACCCTGCACAAAGCAACTTCCGTATCATCTTAAAACTGGTCATGTCACGAACGCAAAAAAAAAAAAAACAAAACATTAGTTCAACAACAATGTTTTCCATCCCCACAGTATAAAAATTAAAAGGGGTAACCACAGTGATTGGCAGTGTGTTTTGTTTTCAGTGGTATTGAACGATAGATTTCAAACGTTTGGGTCCATGTAATGGACATGACTTAAATTGTCGAAATAGTCTATTGCAAGTCATACCTGCTACCTACAGCTATGGAAAACTGGTCGCCAAACAAAGCACTGTGAACATGTGAGTTATGTCCACAATGGGCAGATTCCAAATGTGGTCCCAGATGGTTTGAAATTACTCGACACAGTTTTAGTTGAGTGATATGCATCCATATCTTTGAATACAATTACCACATATATGAACGCTTGATATACCTGGGCAAAGAAGAAGATGAAGAAGAAGAAGAAGAAGAGAGAGAGAGAGAGAGAGAGAGAGAGAGAGAGAGAGAGAGAGAGAGAGAGAGAGAGAGAGAGAGAACTGTTTTGGAAAAAAAAAAAAAAAAAAACAGCAACAAGCAACCAGGCCACGCACAAAATATACAAATCCAAACACACCAGATTCATAAACTAAGTTGATGAACCTTGTCATTCTGTGTTTACAATAATGCTTTTAGATACATTTAGGCTCTCAATGGCATATAAACATTCAGGTCTGTCTGACTAACTATGCATGCATGTGGCCATCAACTCTGAAAGATTGGATCCGAAAACACACACACACACACACACACACACACACACACACACACTACATGACCTTACTGTGACAGACCGTTTTCTGTCTGGTCACAAATTTTTACAACTGCATTAGCCGGAACATGTTCACCAGCAAACCGGTTGATTAGTTTACCTGACTGACAGCTACTCACCTGCGCTCTGTATAAGCCAGGTGAGCTAAAACGGTCAGTCAGTCTCTACAGCAGTTCCGGCAATGCAACTTCCCAGTGCCTGAAGAGGACTCCTCCGCACTAGTTGCTGTGGCAGTCAGGTATTTCATTCTTAGCGATTTGAAATCGCAAGCCAAAATCGTTCTCCCCTCCTACAGGCGACTGTTACCTTCTCAGCGCCTAGTAAACGTTTTTAGAAAAGAAAAGTATTTGTTGTCGTTTGGTATATCTTGTGACTTGATAGGGCGATAGGAGGAAATTGTTTTTAGAAAGTATGAATAGAAAGAAAAAAAAAAATGATGCTGACGAGTGATCAGAAAAGGAGATGGCTTAGCTAGTTCATGGTGTTATGATGGAAAACAGTTTTATTTATTTGCTAATGTATGAGAATGACACAATGATAGTAAGCTCTGGAAGTGAGTGATCGAAACTATCATGCATTAATGGCTGGAAGATTTATTCTGAATTTTGATGTGGGGGAGCTAAACGGAAACCCTTTTGATATGTATTCATATGTTGATAAACAGGAAATCATGTCGATAAGTATTTAAACCATGTTTTGATATGAATACTGAATATCTATTTGTTGATAAACAAGAGTGTGCGGAAATCATTCCTTGATATGTATTTAAGGGCTGGTACTGTTACTTATGGATAATGTTATGAATGGAAATCATTCTTTGAGATGTATTGATTATGTAAAATGATAAAAACATTCTTATCTTGATGAAAGAGACAAAAGGAAATCTTTTTTTTATATGCAATGATTATATTCTTGGTTTATCGTAAAAGGTCTATTTGGAAATCTTGTCCTCCAATGTGTAAAACATGCTTTCGGAAAGGTCTATGTGGAAATCCTTCCCCCCCCCCCCCCCCCCCCAATGTGTAGAACATGATTTTAAAAAAGAGAATGTTCTATTGTGATGCTGTATCGAAACTTTGTAGATTTCGCTATGGGTATTTCCCCCCAAGTTCTGGTGAGATCAAAGTAACTCTTAATTATGAATATGATTAATAACCATGATGAATAATAGCCATGTTAAAGTAGGCTAGATAATCAATGTAGTTATCAGTTCCACCAGATAAAGTGTGTGACTGGGAACTGGGCTGCCACTGCGCCTGGGTCTGGGGCGTAGCCAGAGTCTACCCCTGTCTCCACCCTGCTGGGGGTGTGGAGAGGTCGACGTGGGAGTCGACTTTGACCCAACCTGCCACTGCGCCCGGGTCTGGAGCATAGCCGAGATCTAGTCCTGTCTCCACCCTGCTGGGGTGTAGAGAGCTTGACGTGGGAGTCGACAGTGACCCGACGTGCCAGCTATGCCAGAGCTGCCGCTGCTGCCAAGCCAGAGCCGCCGCTTTTGAGGTATTTGAACCAGCGACCTGTTGTGCAAGTCGTATCAGAGCCGTCACTTCTGCTGTACCGGGGACATCGATTTTCTCTTTAAATTTGACTTGTTACGAATGTGAAGAACACACACACACACACGCACACACACACACACACACACACACACACACACACACACACACACACACAAATATTTCCCACACGAAACCAAACCCAAATTCATACAATTTTAGTCTTAGATTAGAGGTCTAGTTTTTCTTTCCCCTATTATGTAAACTCTAGGCTGTAGACTTTGTAAGGCAATCTGTGTTGTTCCATTTGTGTTATTCTTAGCCGTAACGAATACACTTTACTACTGAAGTTTAGTGTATAGGGTATCTATTGGTCTCTCACTACACCAGATCGTTCGGCGTTTTCAATTAAACACCAATAAATTTCTTTATAGCATACCAGCGAATTTTCTCAAGATGCATAGCAGCAGAATCAAAACCCCATATTTCAGCACCGTATTGTAGCATCGGTTGGACTTGAGCATCAACTGTTTTTAAGATAAAATCAAAGATCCATATTAAACATTGTTAATTTCTTCAGTATACACAATAACGCATAATTAGCTCTACGTGAACGATCTTTATAAAGGAAGGTAAAGCTTAAGCGTGTAGAAAAAATACATGCCAAGGTATTTGAAAGCATTCACAATGGGCATATCAGTTCCATTATATATCCACCTTTCTCTCTGGCTGCAAGATATCTACCCTTCCTGAACACAACAATGTTATTTTCATTCATGTTTATAGTTACTCGAACTGAAGCAGATGCTCTTTCTAAAACTGTTCAACTGGGTTTGTATACCAACTATCGTTTCAGACATCAGTCCAACATCCATCAGCTAAAAAAAAGCATGAAAATCTATTAAAAAAATTACCTGTGAATTTTGCACCGTGTCGTCCAGAATTAGTCATTTCCTTCGTATAATTCATTAATGAACAAAGAAAACAAAATGGGACTATAAACATCCCCCCGCTTAACTCCAGTTTGTACAAGTTAAATAATTAGTCATATAATACTCCTGTTCGCAGAATCAAAGACTTCCCCATAATCAAAAAGGCAACATATAATTTACGATTCAAACAAAATTATTCTGCACAAATGCCATTAAAGGGAACATGTGATCTACGATAGAGTAATGTCGTTTAAATCCAGCTTGGCATTTACCTGTGAGGTTCATTTTCCTCTACCCACTCCTGCAGTCTTCCTTGATAACAGTATGTGTACCATTTACTACAAACATTACACAGAGAAATTCCTCTATAATTATTTGGAACATCAATATTATCCTTTGTATATAAAGAGAGAACTACTGATTTTGTCCATAGATCAGGAAAGCCACCCCTTTCACATAGAGTATTGAAATACGTTGTAACAAAATCCAACATCAAATTAGACTTGCATGCATTTTTCATCATTTCACCAATTATACTATCAAGGCCACTAGCTTTATGACTTTTCAGATTTTTCAAGGCCGTCATAATTTTATCCCTTGAAATTGGACGACTGAAATAATCGTCACTGGAATTAATATCATCACTGGTATCATTGTGATCATTTCCACCACCACTGCTTGCCTCATCTGTAGCATCACCTGTGTCTATGTCATTTTCAAGCAGTTTCTGAAAATGTCGAAACCTGTCTTCCAAACCAATGTTAATAGACGGTTGTTTTCCTTTATTGTTAATTCTATGCATTGAATTCCGAAACTCCCTCTAGTCATTCACGGAAGAAACCAACAGTTGTACTAAATTACTGTTCAACTGTTTACGTTTGTGTTTCAAAAGAGTTTTGTAGTCATGCCTGGTTGCACACATAAGAAAAATGATCAGGTGGAAATAATGTGCGACGAAATTTATTTAAAAGGTTACGAGTCTTTCGTTTACCATTACGACATTCTACGCCATACCAATCATCACAGATTTGTTGTGCATTTACATCAAACTGTTTCTTTTTTTTTTTAATATAAATACATTCAGCTGCATCTTTTAGGCAACGGTTAATTATATTCAAAGATTCATTAATATCAACATCAATTTTTCTAATTGCCATTTCTATTCTCTGCTGAAATTCAGGAGGGCATACTGTATCACCAAAAGTACTGGCATAAGTCTTATTTCAACTTTAAGTATCCAACAATGTTTATTTTTGCATTATTTATGTTTTCATTAGAAAATCTGAATTTCATCATTACAGACATATGCTCAGATTCAACCCTTTCTAACACATGCAGTTCACAATCATTAACATGTTTTGCAAACAAACACGTGACATCATGAAATAATATTTATTGACGCTATTGCGTCTCTCAGAAATGTATGTGTAGCGACCGTCGAAATCGCCCTGACACATACCATTCACACTACTTATATTCAAAGCAGTGCACACATTACTCAACATCTTACCATAGTTGTTCAGTACAGTATCATCGGACTTCCTGTTCGTACATACAGTTACTTAAATGCTTATAACCAAAACGCAACGAGAGAGAGAGAGAGAGAGAGAGAGAGAGAGAGAGAGAGAGAGAGAGAGAGAGAGTGAGTGTGAGAGACGTGTGTGTGTCTTAGCTATAGTTGCTGCGGACACACACACACACACACACACACACCAGAATCTGCAAGTTTAGCAGCCCTGTCTCGTGTCGATCTCTTCTATTTGCGTCCTGTGTACAGAAAAGCCAAAGACGAAAGGGGGGAGGGGCAGCTCAACTAAGACTTTGCTATAAAGAGCCGCAGTGGCGAAGTGGTTAGCGTTGTGGACTCCCAGCTGGGAGGTTGTGGGTTCGATTCCCATCAGAGTCATGTGGGATTTTTCTGCCCCGACTGGCTCCTACCCAGAGTTGAGTTTGCTACAGGCTCAGTTGGGAAGACTGGGACCACTCAGTCGAGTTCAATCCACTTAATGACTGCGTCTCTAAGAGTGTTACTCAAATTTCCTGACCAACACTGCACGTGTCTGTATTTCTCAGGCCTGGTTGATGCCAGCATATATTATGAAAGGAAGCATAGAGTACAGCCTGTCATGCAGTATCAGACTGGAATGGAAATCCGTAGCATCATCTTCATCATCATTCCCATAGATCAGCATAAAAAGTCTCAAATTCTGTGGTCCTTCATGCCCTGCTCTCATGGTCTCAATGTCCTCTCCACGTCTGAGACCTTGGTTTAGTTCCGTCAGAGTCACTGGTATCAGCGAGCCCATGGGAGCTGTCGTTGAACAGACGTGGTGGCGCCCTCCAGAGGGAGAGCTCACTCATGTCGGCTCCGCGACTAAGCAACTGCTGTTGTCAGTAGGAGGATTAGTAGGTGGTGTCCTGCGTATGTTTGATCTGAACAGCGCCACTGAACACAACACCGAAAGTGACTCGGCAGCAGTGCAGTGTTGCCTCCGGTGGGTTGCCCTCTTGATGACTTGACATCGAATGCTCCCTGAGGATTGCCGGTGCCGGGGCTGCGGCAGGACTGACTAGGCTGTGGCTGTGGATGGGGGATCGGAATGAGCAGCGTGGGTGCAATGTCACTGAAGTGGCACACAAGATGGGACAGATCGGACAAAACAAAACAAAATAAAATAAAAGACTTTGCTATATTTTTTGATGATTTGAAATGTAGTGATTGATGTGTGTGTGTGTGTGTGTGTGTGTGTGTGTGTGTGTGTGTGTGTGCGCGCGCGCGCTCGTGTCTATGCGTACGAGCATGCATGCATGCATGCGAGAGAGTGTGTGTGTGTGCGCGCGCGCGTGTGTGTGTGTGTGTGTGTGTGTGTGTGTGTGCGCGCGCGCGCTTGCTTGCCTGCACGCATATGCATGTGGTTATATCTTTAAACAACAATCTTAAAACATGTCGCTCACCTGCAGATGGAGACGAATCAGTGAGCTGCAGCTCCAAATGCTGCCTCTCAGTCTGGTGAACAGCAGAAAAGGACAGCGATAGGGACGCAGTTTTATTACAACCATCAGCGAACTTGTCACACTTATGATCAGACTGGAAAACGTCCTTAGACACTGTGACATTGACAGTGTCTGTCATACTATATTGAATAGGGAACGATGTGGACAGTTTGCATTTTGTCGAAATTCCACTCTCTTTGATGACACTGAAATGGTCGGAATATTTCAGTTCGAACTCTTGTGTGCACTCGTTGATGATCAAAAACCGCGCAACATGGTAAGGTCGTACGTGGAGTACGAAATCACACTCCCATTTGAAAATACTGGCAGGACTTTGAACACGGAGATGACCATTTGGGCCTTCGATAGTAAGTTCTTTTACTGCTGGGCTTTGCAGGCATGTAGACAAACCAGAAATATATATGGTCGCGTTCTGTGTTTTACTATTTCTAGTGCTAAATCTGTGTGGAACGTTCTCCTGTGTCGGTACATTGATACTGGTACCTTGAATTGACACAAGATTTAAACGGCGCTGAGCAGGTTCAGTCACTGCTACACCATGTAACCGTTTTGTATGCTTGGTGGTGGTTTATGTTTTCAGAGGCATTTAGAATAAAATGTACCATTGTGCTGGGTATTTTTGCCTTTAAGCTGTTTGCTGGGGAAGCGCTGCCATTTGCTGTCAATACGTAAACATTGCAAAACATAGTAATCACTAGACTGGTACCCTTAAATTCTGTAATCATTTTACTGCACCAAATGATATTCGTACCTCTGGCCCAGCTGTCAGTGGGTATGTACATTCATAAAGATTTTACATGGATTATAAATTTTGTGTAAACGACAGGATGTCAACACTGTTGTAAATATGCACAGGACATAGCCAAGTTGATTTGAAATATCCTAACATATTTTCAGTTTGCAATTAAATATATGGATATGTAAAACACCAAAACAAAGGATCGATGTAATAAAACGAAAACAAAGCGAAAAAAAAAAAAGCAAACAAACAGAAACAGATAAACAAGATAAAAAGGGAGAAAAAAAAAAAACACGACAACACTGACCTTTCAATAGTTAAACAAAAAATACCATGAGGAAATTTTGAAACTGTAAAAGTTTGAGAAGAATGTCAGGGTTATCACAACTATGGCAAGCCCTTCGCTGTTGGGTAGCACTATCTATGAATTGAATGGAATCCATATGGATTGAAAAATTCTGTTTTCATATGTATATATGCAACAAATTACAAATCCATTATGTATGTATGTGTGTGCATACAATCATAATACATACATACTGTCACACACCCATGTTTGTGCACACACACACACTTGCATTCACAAACACAGTATGCTTACTCTGTATGCAACGCACAATCACTCCATTCACCCAAAGAGCACTATCACCACACAAAATTAAGTTTTCTATAAAACGCTCCCTTTACTCAATGATAAAGAAAAGGGTCTTAAATCTTCTTTTCACTTCAGTACGTTTTCCAACAATTATTTCTTCTCTTCACAAGATATTTCCATATATAAACAATAATACAATATTCAAAGTTTTATCAAGAATCACACACACACACACACATTACACTATCAATTCATTATATTAAATAATTGTTGTAAAGACAAGTCATCTTCTTGACTTGTCGAGGAGCTTTCGTGCACTGGGCTGTACCACCTCTGGACCATCACAGCCTGGATCCTCACTAGACTGGTACACCTTACTCGGGAACACCACTGGACGCTGAGGGATTCTGTAACAAAACCCTAGGTCCAGGGTTAACCTCTAAAATGAATTTTATTCATTTTTTTCTTTCTCTCTTTTATTATTCATAGCTCCTTTTTAACTCCTTTCACATTCACTCCAAATTCAAAATAGAATACTCACATGAGTCTTGTTCCACCAACCTATTCCTACCTACAGTTGGGGTACAGAAAGAAATCTTTATACAACAAATTTTTTATTTATTTATTTTTCAATTCTTCTTTTCTTTTCGCGTTCAACGTTCATCTTTCTCTTTTTCCGAAATAGCGCAATATCCTCAAATCTTTATAATCATCAAACTTCTGTTATCATTACAATTACACCTTTAATGTAATTGCTTTAACCAGTTTACAACCCCAACTGGTACTCACCTTCTAGGGAATAGCGACAAGCCTACCCTAGTAGACTTCCAGTCTACATCTACACTCTATACTGAGTGAAACTTGCCACGCCAGGCATCTTACACCCACCAAGGGTTAAGCACACCACCCAAACCAGGGTTGCATTGGACAAACCAGTCCAACCATGTAGCACACCCAACCCAGGGTTGCACAGGACAATCCTAGTCCTAACAATATTAAAACCCAGGAGGGTTACAATAGGACATCCTCCTATGTCCGTGTCCAGAGCTCCTCTGAAGTAACAATAATTTTCCACCCTTCCTCACATTGGGTGAAACACACTTCACAATCCACTCAGCGTCCCACTCTCCCACATCACTTGTGGTTGCACTCCATGATACAAAAAAAGCATCAAAACCGTAGGTTCCATTCCACAATCGCAAAAATTACAAAATCTCTTAACACTCTTGTCTTTGATATGAAACTTCTCCATTCACGTAACACTTTTCTCATTCACATGACACATACATACATACATACATACATACATACATACATACATCAAGGATGTCTGTCGTGGTCGACAAAGACGTCAGTGACTATGCATTGTGAGCACAAGACACACAGATACGTCTACACTTTGGGCATGTGACTGCTGTCATTGGGTCAGGTCTCCTCTCTTTGTGGGCTTGGTGCTTCTGGTACAATTCCTGCAAATGCTTTTCTTCGAAGCTATTTACTCCTTTGTGGACAGCAAGTCGCCAGGCACTGCGGTCTGGCAAGGTAATTCCAGCCCTGAAGCGGGATGCCACAGGAAGCCAGTGATACTTTCAGGCAGTCCTTGAAGCGTTTGAGTGGCCGCCCAGTGGTTCTTGTTCCAGCTGCCAGCTCAGATGAAAAGACCATTTTTGGAAGTCGCGTGTCGTCCATTCGTACCACATGTCCAACCCACTTCAACTGCACTTTCATAATCAGCGCCTCGATACCAGACATCTTTGCTCTGCGAAGCACTTCTGTGTTGGAAATCCTGTCCTCCCAGGAGATGCCCATGATCTTACACAGGCAGCAGAGAGGTGGAATTGATCCAGAATCTTCAGTTGCTTCCTACACAGTGTCCAGGTCTCATAGCTGTAGAGCAGCGAGGTGACAACGACTGCTCTGTAGACTGCCAGTTTGGTACTTAAGAGTGATGCCACGCTCTCCCCACACTCTGTTCCAAAGCCTGCGGAAGGAAGCTCCTGCTTTTGCCAGTCTGTTCGACACTTCTATATCCAAGCCTCATGATGAAGACAAGCAGCTCCCCAAGTAGGTGAAGCTGTCAACATTCTTCAGGGTCGTGTCCTCGATCATGATCTTTGGGTCTGGAGGCGAGAGGCCCGGTGCTGGTTGGACCATCACTTCTATCTTCTGCAGGCTGATCATCAAGCCCAAGGCCTTTGCTGCTGTGGACAGGCAACTGGCAAGTTCTCGCAGGTCTGGTTTTTTGAGCGCTGTGAGTGCACAGTCATCGGCAAACAGGAAGTCTCTCAAAAGGACCTCAAAAACTTTTGTTCTGGCCTTCAGGTGCCTTAAGTCGAAGAAGCAGCCATCACATCTGTGGGTACAGTGATCCCCGCATTGGTACTGGTGAGAGCAGAGAACAGCATTGTGGCGAACATGAGTCTGAATAGGGTTGGTGCCAGGACACATACCTGCTTCACTCCATTGGACATGGGGAAGGGGTCAGACACAGTGTCGTTTTTCTACCCCTGCAAGCCATCATACCCATCATGGAAGGATCGTATAATCTTGACAGATTTCAGTGGGCAGCTAAGTTTGGACATTATAGCCCACAGACCCTCGTGACTGACTGACTGTATCGAAAGCCTTCGTCAGGTCCACAAAGAGGATGTTGAGTTCTGAGTCTGTTTCAAGCATTTCCCTTGCAGCTGGCAAACAGCAAAGGTCATGTCGGTCGTCCCCCTGTTTGCTCCTGAAGTCACACTGGCTCTCGGAGATGACACCGCCCAGCAAGTGGTGTATGATGTGATTCAGGATGACACGGGCCATAATCTTTCCTGCTATGCTCAACAGTTAGATACCTCTGTGGTTGTCACACGATGCTCTGTCGCCCTTGTTCTTGTACAGGTGGATGATGTTGGCATCCTTGAAGTCTTGTGGTACTGCTCCTCCACCCCAGAACTGCTGCATCAGCTCAGTCAGCTTGTCAGCTATGGCCTCTCCACTAACCTTGAAGATCTCAGGGGGAATGCCATCAGTGCCTGGTGCCTCTCCGATTTCGAGGTGCTTAATCACCTTCTGGGTTTTCTCCTTAGTCGGTGGGTCGTCAAGCGATGACAAAACTGGATGTTGGGACATGCTCCGGATCGCTTGCTGATCGATCTGAGATGGTCTATTCAGAAGCTGGCTGAAGTGGTCACACCACTGCTGTACTATATCACTCTTCTCAGTAAGCAGAGTGCCATCAGCTGTCCGTACAGGCGCCATGGCGTTGAGAGAGGGGCCATGCACATACTTCAGGCCTGCAAAGAACTTCTTGGAGTTGTGCTCATCAGCGTACTGTTGTAGCTCTGCGGCCTTCTCTTTCCATCATTTGTCCACCATCTGTCTCAGTTCATCCTGGACCTTGCCTCTGATATGCTTCAGACGATCATGTTTGGCTGATGATCCCTTGTCATTGAGCCAGCTTGTGTGGGCTTCGTGCTTCTGCTGTAGCAGTCTGCAGATCTCCGTGTGTTGTTGCTGTCAAGCCACTACTGGTGTTTCCTCTTGGGTGCCCAAGAGGCAGCCTGGCAGAGTCATGGACTGCGTTTCTGAAGTTTACCCCAAGCCTCTTCTAAGTCAACTTCATCTGGTGAACTATTGAGCTAGTTTGCAAGGTCTGTCACAAAGGTTTCCCTTGTCATTTGATCATTCAGTTTCTGGATATCCAGCTTCTTCTTGATGTCAGCTTTCTGGCGTCTGTGGGTGCTAGCGATGGAGAAAGAAAGCTTGCACCTCAGCAGCAGGTGGTCAGTCCAGCAGACCGCTCCCCTCATTGCTCTTGTGATGTGGACATCCTGGATGTCACTCCGCCTAGTGATCACATAGTCGATCAAGAGCCATTGTCTGGAGCGAGGGTGCATCCAGGTGGCCTTATGGGTGTCTGGCAGCTGGAACAGTGTGTGTTGATGATGGTCAAACCAAACTCAGCGCAGTGTGTAAGAGGAGCCAGTCATTTGAGTTTTCCTGTCCCACTCCATGCGGTCCGATGACATCCGGCCAAGACTGGGAGTGCCTGCCCACACGAGCGTTGAAGTCCCCAAGGAATAAAAGCTTGTCATCCTTTGGGATACTGCGTAGCAAGCTTGAAAGGATCTGGTAGAACAGTTCCTTCGGTTCTTGGGTGTAGGCCATGTTGGGAGTGTACACACTGATGAGTGTCAGGTGCTGCTTTCCTTGGAGAGGCAGTCTCATAGTCATCAGACGATCATCAGTTCCCTTTGGGAGAGACTCTAGGTTGCTGACCAGCGAGGTGCAGATGGCAAAGCCCACTCCTGCTTCCCTTTTATCTTCCATGGGCCTTCCTGTCCAGAAGAAGGTGGACCCAGCTCCCTCTTCTGTGAGTTCTCCAGTGGCTGCCAGGCACGTCTCGCTAGGTGCAGAAATATCAACTTTGTAACGTTTTAGATCTTGGCCCACGAGCGCTGTTTGACTCTCTGGTCTGTCGCTCCTCCTGTTGTCCATTTGATTCTGGATGTTCCAGGCTCCAACACATAAAGTGCTCTTGTTCTTTGTGGTAGATCTTTTTTGAATGAATTCTGTTGCCAAGAGGGATGCAGGGCATAACATCTTGATCACTACTGGACTGCAGGAGCTGTCAGAGTGATGATGTCATTTTTTCACCACCAAAGCCATCTCAGGGGCTCCACTCCGGATTTTTCGTTAGGGGTTTACTCCCGTAGCCTTTGCCTTTCCCAAGGCAGCCTGCAAGGCTGCAGGACCCATTTACCCATGTTGGGAGACTCGTGGAGGGTGGGGTCGCCTACATACATACATAGCT
>JADBJO010014845.1:0-32500 GCA_016801955.1 Conus betulinus
TGCAAGATGCTAGGCCCTTATCATGTGTGGATAGTGTCCCCTCATCAGCCGCTTGTCCCATCTACCTTTCAGATATGGTTGGTGAAACGACCCTGACTCTCTTCCCTCCACCGTACATGTATAGGAGTTCAAGGGGCGTTTGACAAGGTCACTTGTTTTGTCTGCAACGCTTGCGTCGCGTTCAGTGGAAGCGACTTTCATGATCCCATCATGGCTGACCTTGATTCATTTGTCTGTTCCCGGATGTAATGTTCCGGAGTATGCTCCCTACCGGGACCCCAAATTTTCCACTGGCAGTCTGAGGAGTGGCACTCGTGACCCCGGTCGTTTGACACCTGTATGGATGGCGCACCGCTGTCATGTTGCGCAGGCTGTGTTTGTGACAGTCGCCAAGGGTAGGGCTTCCGTTCCAATGGTCACTGTGCGGCCATAGGACTGGCCCGGGAGTTTCCCGTCAGTTCTGTCAACGCACACAGAATCATGCAGTAGTAGCACTTTGGGAGAGTGTCCGCACTCCGGTCGCTGTCTTCCGTGTCACCATCGCTTCCACTGTGTGTGGATGATGGAGATGATGAAGACGATGAAGGTGGCGATGAGCTGCTGGAAAAGAAATCTGGTTGTTGTTGTTGTTCAGTCAGGTCATTTACATTCCATACGCTTCTCTAAGTTCGGCGTTGCCAGCGGGGTCATTTCCAGTTGCTGAGTTCGCCCTGCCGCTCTGCGTCCTTTCCTCCGAAGTGGGGGGTTAGAGGTTGGAGGTGATGGCTCCTCATGCAGCGGCGGTGTGGGGGCTAGAGGAGGGGTTGTAGAGGCAGAGAGAGGGGTGGCATTTACGGGGGCACCTTATGTTCCCCCATGTCTATGTTCCCCCAGGTCTATGTTTCCTCCCCAGATCTGCATTCCCCCAGGTCTATATTTCCCCAGGTCTATGTTCCCCCAGGTCTACATTCCCCCAGGGCTATCTTCCCCCCAGGCCTTTGTTCCCCCGGGGCTAAGTTCCCTGGATATATTACCCAATGTACTCTTACCATCACAACGGTTTTATGCTCAGCAGTGCATTTTCCTCAGTCGAGTGTGTGCATTTGCAAAATTTTATCGTTCGCACCAAATACCCAAGCATCGCCTCAGCCAGGTACTTTATATACCCCTCCGCCTCCTGTAAGGGGAGGAGGAGGGGGGGGGGGGGGTCTACTGGAATCAGCCTGTCTGTCTGTGTCTGTCTATCCGCGCGTTTTTCTCAGAAAATGACTGGATTGAATTGTGTGTTAGATTACCTTTTTCACTAGACACCCGAACATTTTCACCTACGAAAGGTCACGGTCGCGAATTATGGGCAGAAACGATTTAAATCGAAAAATGCCGATTTCTCGGAAACTATTTATTCACCCGATTTTTAACCCAGGTTTTTTTTTTTTTTTTTTTTAACAAATTCTTTGACGATAGCGCGATGGCAAGTGTAGGTAAAACGACGTTTAGTCCAGTGGCTAACCTTTTATCTTGGATTTAATCATGGGGCTGTACTCTTTTTTTTTTCGCTTGGCAATGGGGAAGTAACCTTGCAGCGAATGGCCTATGTATATGTGATACTTTAATGCGGGATCAGGTTACCTGGGTTCAATCCTTGTTTATTATGTACCTCTGTGCTGTGTGTAACATTTGCAGTTCAGACAGCAAAACAGTCCGAAAGCCCTACAGTTTACCTCTCTTTTGAAATACCTCGTTTTCGAGTTTTCTCTTTTAATGCAGCAGCGTACAGATTGCTGATCTGGTGTCATTTTCCAACTCTGACACAAAAGGGTGGGAAATGACAGACGAGATTCATTTCGAAAACGTTGCGTTTATAACACACTTTCACACTCGTGTGTGTGTGTGTGTGTGTGTGTGTGTGTGTGTGTGTATAGTCCGACCGACTGGGTTACAATGAGTGACAAATTCCGCCGCTATGTCTATTAATTTGCGCAAAATCTCTCTGTCTGTCTGTCTGTCTGTCTGTCTGTCTGTCTCAGTTATTAACGAAAACACACAATATTGTTCGAATTGTATCAAACTGCAAACAAAGGCATAGAACTGTTTCTTGAAAATGAATAAGAATAACAAAAAGAATACTGGAGGGCGGCAATCATCCAGGACAAGGGAGAAAAATTAGGAAAACAGGCATCCCTAAACACAGACACTGTAATTAACAGCAAAACAAATAATTCTAAACATTCTGTACAGAGAGAAGCGAGGAGAAAAGGGAAGATGAAGAAGGGAGGAGGAGGAAGCGGGGGATGAGGAGGAGGAGGAGGGAGGAGGAGGAGGAGGAGGAGGAGGAGGAGAGAGAGAGAGAGAGAGGAGAGAGAGAGAGAGAGAGAGAGAGAGAGAGAGAGAGAGAGGTTGTCATCCAGAGCAAGGAGGTGAAACAGAGAACATAATCAAACTCTATTAAACTGAAAAATAAATAAAACTACTCGATTAGATTTCTTACTTAAGAAGAAGTAGAAAAATACAATTCTACTGAAGTGCAAAACAAGTAATCAAATTAGATTCTTTACTAAAGGAAAAAAAAACAGAGAGAAAAGGGAAGCAGAACTGGAGTAAACAATCCAGTTCAGAAGTTCCGTCTGTCGGACTGAGTCTACACTGCTTCCATCACATAGTGACTGACACCTTTCCAATAGGAAATCAGATCCCTGTCCCCATCATTGAACGCTTGCTTGAGCCGTTTCAGTCTTTCCTCCAACTCCCTCCACTTGCGGCGCCGCCTCGGGGCTGCATGTCCTCTGTCTGCCCTTGAAATTTTGTCCTCGGTCAGCGTCTGGTTGTCCTTCAGCAGCCCGATGAATGCCCAAAGCGTTGGATGACAGACTTGAACTCCGTCATTCAGTCGACGGTGGAATGCTGCATAATTTTAAGACTGCGCATGGTACGTAAACGTGTGTGTGAGTGTGTGGTGTGTGTGTGTGTGTGTGTGTGTGTGTGTGTGTGTGTGTGTGTGAACGAGATCGTCACATGGGTCAAGGCAAAATTGGAGTCAAGCTTCCTTAAAACAGCAAATTACGACTTGTTCCGTCACGTAGGTCACAGGGGATGTATGAGTACATTTCAGGTTTATGTCACGGCAGCAGATCTGAGAAAGAAAGAGGATGGAGGAGAGGGGAGAGAACAAAAAAGAATAATGAAGGATGAGGGAAAGCTACGGGGAAAAAACAAGAGCAATTAAAAAACTGAATAGATGGCCAGATAAGAGCTATGACTGTGTCCGTGATGCTCGCCATGGCCAGCGGGAACAACATCCGGTGGGGAATCCCCGGACAGAGAGACAGACAACGGGACAGACAGGAGTAAAAACAAGAAGTCACTGGATGGGTGACTAAAAATTTACAGAAAGAAATCGGGATGGAAAGTAATCAGAAAGCAAAGAAAGAATGAAAACAACAGGAAAGAAATAAGGAACGAAGGAAAGGAAGGAAAGAAGGAAGAAAGCAAAAAAAAAAAAAAAAAAAAGTAAAATGAAGGAGCGTGTGTGTGTGTGTGTGTGTGTGTGTGTGTGCGCGTGTTTTGCCAATTGTATCTTCTTATGTCACTGGCACAACGTGGAAACACGTGCCATGTAATGATTTATGTACTGGAAGGATTAATCATACAACTATATGCATGCTTCCATCATTTTCTTAATAATTTCATAATTTTGTCGGGTTCTTCAGGACTTAAGTGTTGTATTATTTATAATCGTTGCTGGAAATCGTACTCACCTTCCACGAGGTTGGTTGTCGTTTGATCCATCCCTCGGTCAAACATTCCACACGGCTGGAGGGAAGGTAGCGCAGGGTCGGACATACGTGTTGGAGACGTAAGTCAGGAAATCGGCCGTGAGTCGAAGACTTCAACTTGCACCGATAAGTGCATTGAAGTTCATCTGCACCACGGCCAGCGGAAGGTACTCCATTGCCATGACTTTGCAGATGACCTCTTACAGCCACCCGTCCTGGCTGCAGGAAGTTCTGTTTCCACTGCCGTTGTCAAGGCCATTTCAAAGTCGGACACTATCAGTCTGGGATGCCAGGTGTGATGGGTGCTCCTCCTGACACCTGTCTTTACAGCTGGCAGTGCCTGTCTGTAACACTATCAGTCTGGGATGCCAGGTGTGATGGGTGCTCCTTCTGACACCTGTCTTTACAGCTGGCAGTGCCTGTCTGTAAACACTATCAGTCTGGGATGCCAGGTGTGATGGGTGCTGCTCCTCCTGACACCTGTCTTTACAGCTGGCAGTGCCTGTCTGTAACACTATCAGTCTGGGATGCCAGGTGTGATGGGTGCTCCTTCTGACACCTGTCTTTACAGCTGGCAGTGCCTGTCTGTAACACTATCAGTCTGGGATGCCAGGTGTGATGGGTGCTCCTCCTGACACCTGTCTTTACAGCTGGCAGTGCCTGTCTGTAACACCCGGTAGTGCCTTGTTCCATGAGCACATGGACAAAATGGATGACGTAACCGCTCAGTTTGCCGAAGATGGTGAACACCTGATTGTATGGCCTGGGACACGATTGAAAAGTTCCGTCCATGTACCCCGCTTTGTACTGCCACAAATGCTGTAGATTTTCTTCGGTTGCAAAGACAAGGATACCCCCAGTCATTGTCTGCAGGTAGAAGGAATTTTTCTTGTGCCCAGGTCTCGGCCCATGCTCCTTGGACCTGCACGTCATCCACATCTGCCGGGATTGCCGGCCGTGTCGCAGATCTAGCCCTTTGCATCGTAGATCTGACTGCTTGAAGTGAGGGGAGCCTTGCTCTGTCACCTCCCGCATGACGGCGCACTCTGGCACCTCAGCGTTGTAGATACGATTCGATGGCCGGGATGGGTCTTGCAGCACCTCAGCGTTGTAGATACGATTCGATGGCCGAGATGGGTCTTGCAGCACCTCAGCGTTGTCGATACGATTCGATGGCCGGGATGGGTCCTGCAGCACCTCAGCGACAAGAGTTTGTCTGATGCGGCCTCTTTCGATGCGAACTATTTCCTCGAGGTGACAGTGTTGTTCAAAATATGTAACACGAATATCGGGGTTTTTCCGCTCCATCTGCGAAATCAACAATATTTGATGACACCTTGGCTCTACAATACCGGTTGGAGCAGCGCCGATGGTGTGGTCGCCTCTGTCTTGGTGTTTATGGTAACGAAAGTTCCTAACAACCTAAATCTTCCTCCTCTGTCACCACTTACAAGATACGCATCAGCCATGTTGAATTCAAAGGGATAGTAAGTAGCTGCCCTTGACGTAAGGGGCATAACTCATTCCCGGAAGTGGGCAATACGAGTGAGAGAGAGAGAGAGAGAGAGAGAGAGAGAGAGAGAGAAGCCTATGTGGCAGACTTTCACCAAAGATAGTACGCCGTACGGAAAGATGTTTGTTGCGGTACAAAGTGTCGCAATTACACGAAGTGTCGCAATGCGATACTTTGTGTTCTGTTTTACTCCCCTCCCGAGCCCAAAGTGTCAAACAGCACAAAATCATACTTTCGACGGTTTGATCAGCCTTATCAGCACAAAGTGTCGCAAGCACAAATGCCGCAATGGCGCTATTCTGTACATGTATTGTGTGAGCAAGTGAGAGATGGTGGGTGAAGTGAGATACAGTGAAGGTAAGACAGACAGACAGAACAGACAGATCGAGAGGCAGAGACAGGACAGAGACAGAGGTTCATTCATTCATTCATTCATTCATTCATTCATTCATTCGTTCGTTCATCGGAAATCTATGATTGATAGGAAATAACTCTGTCAATCTGTTAACAATAACTCTCATTGGTAAGTGGTGAGACACACAGCTCCGTGTTTTGAGCTCTCTGTGTTCATCAGTACATTTTTTTAAACGTGCATGGGCCGAGAAAAATAGAGTACACCATCATGACGGCAAACAGCTTAGTCTAGAGCGTTAGCCCTTTAATTCTATTGATGGCTTTGGGCATCTGTGCGGACAAGTGAGAATTTCTGGCGGGAAAAATTGTTTACATTTCGTCTGATTAGAGCTTTTCAAACATATCAATTCACGGTTGTCACTCAAGGCAGACGATTTGTAGATCCCTACTCAAGACGCAATCAAAATTAATTGTGTACTATCAACGTGTCCCTTTTGGCGAAGTTGCGGTCCTTAAACGCCATTTTTTTTCTTTTGTGGAGTAATGGGGATATATGCCCAAAAAAAAAAAAAGGGGGGGGGGGGGGGGGGGGGAGCACTAAAGCCGGAATCCTGAGATGTCAAATTATGTAATATCCGGCAATGGCATCACGTGTACGGGTGCCTTAAAGACCTACTTGAGTGCTCGGCTATTTTTGTGTGAGAAGTCTCTATGATGCATAAAAAGCGCTCGCGGTGTTGTTTCGGACGAAAAATTACCGTTTGGATTTATTTTGCGTAAATTGTAGAAAGCACACCTGCGGAAGTTGCAAATCCGACACTCCAACCCTGTGACGTCACAAGTGTGTTAGCGTCAGTGAAAATGGCAGCCGAATCAACTTCTGCGGATTGCATCGCTGCGAAGAAGAAGCGGACGGGAAAATTTTGTGCAGTTGCTGAATGTACGGGGACCAATAGTGATGGGATAGTCTGCATAAGTTCCCAACTGACGTGCAATTAAGAAAGAGATGGACTGATTTCGTCCGCACATGTCGAGAGAACTTCGGGCCACAGTACTCGACACCAAACAAAAACTCGTTCGTCTGCTCAAGGCACTTCACAGATGACGATTATCCATTAACATACGGTCTGTGCACAGACTTCAACATGCCGAGAAGAAATAAATATTTGAAGCCCGGAGCAGTACCAACAATTCAGAAGCACGAGTTCAGTGTCAGACAAAAATCACGTCGAACCAGCTCGCCCTCTCCGACGACTCACTGCAGCTCGAGTATCATCACCACGGTTGCAACAACCTCGCCAGCAGCAACCACAACAACCACAACATACAGCCGTCCGGTGGTCTGTGCACTGCCGGGTGTTACCACTGTTCGAGGTGCCTATGCCAAAAGAGAACGCAAAAGAGTGAGTCTCTCTCTCTCTCTCTCTCACACACACACACACACACACACACACACACATTGATAAGCAATCTCACTCACACTGTAAGCAAAGAAAGAAACGCACACAAACACTGATAAGCAATCAGTGAATCACACACACACACACACACACACACACACACACACACACACACACACACACACACAGAGAAACACACATACACCCAAGATCATCAACTGTAGAACACTTCTGATGTTTTTAGTCATTTTTAATTGTCAGTATTATTTTCATGATCAGTTTTTACACTGTTTTACTTCATCTTGATTTGCTGGCATTTGATATTGTATTATCAAATTTTTAAACAACATGTACACCAGTTTTTTTTTTTTGGCAGATGAACTATTCTTTCACTATTCCTTGGGTACCTAAATACTTGGCATTCTGTAGAGCTTATGTATTGTAAATGGGAAGTGTAGTGTGGTGGAAGGAATAAACTTTTTTTTCCCAACTGTGAAAACAAAATCAACACACAATGCTTAGCTAAATCCCAGAGAATCTGAACTGAAATCAAAAACTGAAGACTATTGCTAGTTTTGTACTCCCCCCCCCCCCCCCCCCCCCACCCCCCCACACACACACACACTCCCCCAGCCATCCCCTGCCCAACAGGTCATTCATATTTTTCATGTTACATTATTTATTTCTTTCTGAAGAATTTCAACACTGGAAAATGTTACGATTTTATTTTATATTGGTTGCTTTTCATTAAAAGGCGAATTTGATTGCACAGGTTGTTGACAAAGTCCTGCAAAATTACATGGTTGAGGAAACAGAATCTTCTTCACCTGTGATTGAGGATCAGCCACAGAAGCTGACAGCTGATGAAGAGGTTCAGACTGAGGCAAGCTTTTCTTCCACGACATTCATGATTCATATAAGTCCTGGCTGGTGTTTGTTTCATTTGCTATATATTGTATATTGTTTCTGGGTATTATACACAGATTTTCGAGAAATAACAGAACTTTGGCTGGATTTTGCAGTGTTCACTCCTCAAAAGATATATTTTCATGAACTACAACTTTCGGGGATAGTGCAGTTCATTGTTTTATGTCAGACATTGTCCACTCATAATGGTGATAGCACTGTGTTTTTGTGTGCAGTTATAAAATCTAGCTGTATCTGTCTGTCTTCCTACCTGCCTGTCTGCCTACCTAGCCACCTACTTACCAACCAGCTTACCAACCTATCAACCTACTTAGCTACCTATCTATCCATCCATGAGCTTTGTATAATGTTCCTGTGCCATATTTGATACATTGTTCTGGTAACAATGTTTATATCATTTGAAATTTAAAATTAATTTTTGATACATTTATCTGGTAGCTATGTTTACTATAGTTTCTCTTCTACTTCCAGGTGTCATTGCAAGTAGTGGTGCCAAAAGAAATTAGCAGACCCAAGACATACAGCAGAGGTGTTCAAGTTTACCCAGAGATCCGTCACAGAGGTATGTACATTTCGGGGAGGTGGGTTGGGTGTGAGGATTAATTTAGAGGACAAGTTGATTAAGCTTCAGTTCATGCATATTTTTAAGCTTGAAGTATCCGCATTTTGTCTTTCAGCATTTTAAAAAATCTTTTTGACTGGATGTTTTTGTTGAAATCAACTTGAATTTTGTGTAGTGAAATTTTGTTCTTTTCTTTTTTCTTTTCTTTCATATATAGACTTAAAAAATTTTATTGTGAGGTTTTTCCTTCTCTGTTGTGCTGAATTTGGAATTAAGCAGTCAGCTGCACTGTTTCTCTTGATCAGAAGTAAAACCTAGTTTAAACTTACAAAGCATATTTCTTTTCTTAATGGTATGTGGATCTGACTGTTCATGATGTCTGTATATATATATTTTTCTATTCTTACAGATGTTCAAACCCCACAACCTGACACACGCTGTACGAGCACCCAGTGTGAGCCAGGTCAAATAAGGCATCCAGCCACTACAGTGCAGAACTGCCTTATTCCACAGAATATGAGAGCCAGATGGAACCATCGTCAGAACTCAGTGAGCCATGGCATGATGATAACCAGGACAAGACTTTATTTTCGATGAAGATCAACTGTCAGAAGAATCAGACATGGAATTGGAAGAGGAAGAAGACATGGAAAGGTAACACATTTTCTTCAAAATGATTATTTGATCTTAGTATTATGGTAGTCTTGGTACAGAAATCATTGAGAAAGTGGGGTTGGGCACAGTAGTATGGATTGCTGTTAGTAATGTTGCTGAACATTCAGACTCTATGTGTGTGTGTGTGTGCAGGGATGTAGCAAAGTGTTGGCCCTTGGCAAATCACTGAAAATATTTTGAAATAAGGGGATACGGTGCTGTCCAGTCGGCCTGTAGGCCACACAGTTCATGGATTAATGGCTGAAGGTGTCGTACACAAATCAGTGCAGCGTGTGGGGTGTATTATATTGTTTTTTTTTTAACACGAGGCTCAGCTGGGGTTGATAGGAATCAAAATAGTGACTTCACTGTTGGGACAGCCCAAAGTTTATGTGTGACATCATCAAGTGTGTTGTATAATACTCCACCCCTTCAAAAAGAAAAAAAAAAAAAATGTTGGAGACAAAAGCCATCCCCAACCTAAGTGCAAGTTGAAGTGAAGTAAGAAAACTGAAAATAGTCAAAAGAATTGGAGTTGCTGGCCACGGGCTGAACATTTTTTTTGCTTCCACTTTGCATTCCTGAGGTGTGCTTGTTTGATTCTACTTCTTTGTTTTCAATTGCTCTTTGCCAGAGACATTTGGAATCTGATTTTTAAACAAAATATGTCTTAAAAAGTAGCTTGAAACAGAAGAAAGTATGTTTTACTATTTTTTTTTTCCTTTGAGCTTGTTTAAATGAGCTCAAATAACATCCAATATACTGTATATGTTTCAGCTTTCAACAGTCCTCAGACCAGGAGAGGAAATACATTGTTTTTGAAAGCAAACTTCTTGAACTGTTTGCAACGTGTTCTGGATGTTGCCAAGCCACCCTGCCAGCCATGAAAAGGGAGGTGGGTTCCATGCTACAAGTGAAGCAGGAGTGTAGCGTTTGCAAGCATACCAGGATCTGGACCAGCCAGCCTTCTGTTGGGGAGATACCAGAAGGAAACCTGCTAATGACAGCAAGCATATTGTTTTCAGGTAAAGCATGTTGTTCTAATATCCTTGTCTGTGTGGATCTGGGGAGAATAGGGACTAGTTTTCCCATTAAAAAAAGTCTGCATGTTGTGAGAGGCATAGATGCATAAGATAAATATGTGAAATAATTATGTAAGTTACATGTGACTGCAACCATTTTCTGTAAATTTTGGGACAGTAATAATACAGGTCTGTAAACATGATGGCTTTTTTGTTTCACAGGATCCCAGCCCACAAAAACCCTACGGTTTCTTCGTCACATGGGAGTTGCTGCTGTGTCTGAAGATACCTTCTACTGTCATCAGAAAGCGTATCTTCATCCTGCGATTGACCATGAATGGAACTGCTTCCAGACTATCTACATCAACCAGGGAAGTAAACAATTTATCAGTTTTAAAACTGAGCAAAACAGCATTTTTTCACAACAGCAGTTGCTAGAGTGTTACATATAATTGTTATAAATACAAAGGTTTTTTTTTTTTTTTTGAACTGATTTTCTCAAAGGCAAAATATTTCTTGAGCAGTACTCTGCCTGACAACTGAACTGTGTATTTTTAACAGGTGAAGGAACGTGAAGGCCAGCTTACGCTGGGGGTGATGGGAGAGCTGACACACCAGGCCACTGTGCCAAATATGGCACTTACACAGTCATGGATCTGGACTTCATGATGGTTGTAGATGTACAGCTCAAGCAAGTGAGTCATATCTCCAACACTCTTTTGGTGATAGGAAAATGGTTCAAGATTTTTCACAAACATGAACTGCATGAAACAATCCTTTTGCACCTATTTATGCATCATTCAGTTCTTAATTTAGAAGTTTACTCAAATCTTTAAAAAAAAAAAAATGCATAACTTACAGACTTGTTGAGATATGCTACACTTACTCCTCGAGTTTCTTCATAACCTATACTTTACAGAGCAATCAAGTTGGAGGCAGTGCCCACATGGAGAAGGCGGGGCTCCTGAGCAGCATCAAGTTCTTCACTAGCCAGAACTTGGATATTGGTGAACTTGTCACTGATCGACACCCCATGATCATCAAACATGTGCGGGGAAAATATGAAGGATGTAAAGCATTCCATAGATGTCTGGCATGTTGCGAAGGGTAAGCACTTAGTTACAACCAACAGCCAATCCAAACTGCCCACCCTCCTCATTTTTATACTGTTTTTCCTTTCCCATGTTTGTTGTGTTCTTGTCAACACTCCAGTGTAGGAAGTATTGTGAATGTTTAATACATCCTGATGGCCCCAACAGTGATAACATTAATGCACAGACTGACACATTACATGTATACATCAGAATATGTGTTTTTCAGCTGTATTTATAAAAAAGATACTCTTAATATTTTAGCTGCCTTTACACTGCTGTGTGAATTTCTGCAGACTTGCTTTTACCAATCCTTTTTGCTAAAGGTATTTCACAGGCATGGGTATCTGTTTTATGGGTAACCTGCTTCTAACATGATTATAGTTTTCCAATTTTACAATTTTGTTTTCTTCATGAAATTTAGATTTGCAGAGGCATAAAAAAAGGTTATGGATGACTTTACAGTGAAAAGGACAGCCTTCACTGTTTTAAGCATGACAAGGCATTTTTTTTAACACATTATTTCATTTCAATTTCTTGTCTCACGCTTTCAGGTTTGAAGAAAAAACTGTTGAAAATTTCAAGTCAGAAGGAGTGCAGCGATCTGTCTCTGTGGATTAAATCCATAATAAATCACCTGTACTGGGTTGCTGCCTCTTCCAACACTGCAGCTGAGAAGCAGGGACAGGTCATGCTGGAGAAGTGGAAGAGCTTGGAAATCATCTTCACGACAAGCATACCCACAGTGGCCCACTCTTCCCTGAGTGTCTACATCCTGGACTTGAAGGCCCAGAAAGGAAGAAGAAATGGTTAAAAGGAGGTATACTTTCCTCTGCTGCTTGTTTACAATCAGTTGTACATGTCTCAGCTAAGATGTCTGATACTCATGTTTGTCTGTGTCATGATGGAAGATTCATTGCACCCGATAAGTCAGACAGCCAAATTGTATACATATGCATCTTGGTTGCAATCAACACATGGAAAGGAAAAGAGTATTGTCTTCATTTCAATCCTTGTGTTGCAGGTACTAAATTGTCTGTGACCCTAGGAGAGGTGTTGAACAGCCGTCAGATGCTGAAGGACGTGACCATGCTGTCGACCGGGCCACAGACAGCTGCCATTTGAAGGATTCCACTCCACACTGAACCATTTTGCTCCCAAAATGTTTGGGTTTTCCTTCAAAGGCATGCTGCACAGGTAAACAAATTGAAAAGCAAGAATGCCCTCCCTCCCTGTTACTGTTCTAATCAAGACTAAAGTAAAAGTGTTGATAACATACTTGCTTCTGTGTCCTGAATTCCAATTATGTGATATATTGTGTAGTTCTACGAACTTCAATGTTTCAAGACAATTCCTTGAACATAAAACCGGTAGGTGAAAATGATATGCAGAGAATACATTTTTGTCTTGTCCTTGATTGTATGTTCATGCTTTTCCCAGCTATTTTCATATGTTTTCTTTTATTGTAGGTCTCTTGACAACCCCCCCCCACCCCCCAGCCTTTTTTGGTCATGGTCATACCTATATATAACTGTATATAAATGGATGGCAACTTTAGTACATTGGAAAACATTATGATTTCTTATAATCAATAGGGTTACTTTAGCATTATTTAGCAATTGTTAAGCTTTTATCCAAGCTCAAAAAAGTATGTGTGTTTGTGTGCTTCGTATTGTGTTTCAGAACAAAACTGGCTGCCCTGCATTTTAATTGCAACAGTAACAGACAGCAGGCCACCACAAAGGATGGGAACAAGTCCTTCAACCTTTCTTTCAGAAAGGGGAGAAAGGAGTTCAGTATACAGGAGATCAAAGAGGAGTTTGATTATTGTAGGTGATATTTTTTTATTCCTTACTTTATTACTGTAAAAAAAGGAAAGAAATCTTTGTTACTAATCCAGGATATCCATTGGGTGGCATTGGAAATTGAAAAAAAAAATTACGTTGATTCTTATGAGTAACGACTTGTCAGAGACAGTATTTGTTTTGGTGTCACTTTTGAATGGATCAGAGCATACCATTGTTTAGGATGAACACACAGCCAGCATAAAAATTGATATTGGAGAGGGATGGTGTAAAGTGGTGGATGTTGGGGGAATCAGCTTGCCAACTAATATAGGATGGGGAGGGGGAGCTTTATTAAAATATACTGTGACTTGCATTGCTTGCATTCTGCACTGTGTTTGGTTCTGAAGCTGTAGGCCTTGTTAACATTTTCAGGGCTGTTGCCATGAGGGGACACAAAGGTTTTTGATGTTGTGGAGACTAGCTGAAAAAATTATTTTACAGGTATAACCTACTTGAAGAACTTGGAATATACATATAGCAATGCCACCTCCACCCTCCCTAAGATACTAAGCCATGCTGAATGAGTTTCTTTTGATTTCTAATGATATAAATGAATGTGCAGGTTATGTCTACCGCCTGATGAAGCAAGTGATCAGTCTGGGCACAGAAGCAGACACTTGCTGAGAGACTGGCACTTCTTAAGCAGCAGCCACAACTGGATGAGGAGGAGGAGGAGGAGACTGATGAGGATGACATCCCACCACCCATTTGTTCATCCTATCAGAAGCCAGACAAAGCTGAGGCAGTCAACCGCCTTTCTCAGTCGATACAATACATCAGGCGCTGTCAACACAGATTCCTGTGACTAGTGTGTGCATGCACAGGCATGGAAGTGCGAGAAGGCCTGCAGGGGACATTTGGCAACAGAAAATTTGTTCAGCCTGAGCTAAAGATTTTGTTTTGTTTTGAGATAATGAAAGGAAGATGGGAGCTGAGGATATGGGGCACAGTATTGACAAAACATAAAACTTTGCCTCTCTCCCTTACCTCCGTTGCACTGTAGAGGGTGGGTGGGGGTATAAAGTTTTAAGAACACGCAGTGCATTTTCAGGGCTGTTGGGCAGAGATGTGTGTTGGGGTAGGGAATAACACTACCATTCTTTAAGAGGGTGGATGGGGGTTTGATGGTGAAACTGCACCAGAGAATCAAAGCCGCCCCATTGCTGTTTTTTCTTCTTGGACTCAAAGACTGTGATTACTTTTCCCGCCATAAGACAAGCCACTGAGTACTGTGCTTCCAGTAAATATCCCCGCATTAAAATATAATCCCCTATTGTTTTAAATCAACAAGTTTCAAAAGTGTTGTTATGTCACTGAGAGTAATTGAGTGGATCAATAGTTTACAAATCTTATATCTAATCCTTTTCTTTGGATGACATTTGAATTGTTTCGGATGATTGTTAGACAGTGATGAATATGCATGATTAAGCGTATCGATATGAAATTAGTTGCATGGTCTGGACTCTCTCAGGAATTCTCAAAAGGTCGATTTTCAGCTCTGGCTTTTCAAGAGATGAGAGGTTTTCTGTGATGTATCTGTGAAAAAACAAAGTGGTTTAGCGACAGTTTCCGAGATAAATGTACGAGACGAATTTCTTTAATTCAGTCTGAATTGCATTCTTTGATTTTTCATTTTGGAAAATCAAAATAGACTCTTGCGAGGAGACACTCCAAGAGGAGGAAAGGCTGAGGGTCAAACGTCATCCATGTCTGTTTTAAAGTTGAACGCATTCGTAGCTTAAGGACAGAGGAGGAGGTGTGTGTGTGTGTGTGTGGGGGGGGGGGGGGGGGGGAATGTAAGTTACTCGTAACTGGAGAATATTTTAATTGCAACCACATGTATTTCATGGGTGACAACATTTGTGAGTCGTGCACATTATGTCCGTAGCACAATAAGGGGCTTTCCCGACACAAACTGTCGCATGTTCCAAAGTGCGACACTTTGTGCAAGTCTTCTCGGCACAAAGTGACGCACTTTTGCACAAACTGTCGCATGCGACACTTTGTGCAGTTGCGACACTTTGTGCCGCAACACCCACCGTCCCCCACAGCTTCTCCTGGTCCTCAGCCGGACTGGGTCACATCTGAAATCTCAAGGCTTCAAAGAAGGGACAGGACTGTAAGATGTGGGTGGAAGTTTGGGAGCCTGGGCCACAAGGGCACTGGTCAGTGTGAGTTTGAAATGTGAGAGATAAGGAAAGAGAGAGAGCTGGCAGTGTCCTATTCACAACCTGAAGATGGTACCTTGAGCTGCTCTGTCGAGGTGGTGAATGCTGTCATCTTCAGCCGCATGTCCAGGCGTTGGCGCCACGCTCTTCTGAAGTTGTTCCTTAGGATGGTCTTAGATTTACTGTAGGACATCGGGTACCCTGGTTCCTGCCTGCTGCCGATCTTGGACAGGCGGTGCCTGCCTCCTCATTCCCTCCAATGCCACAGTGAGAAGGGATCCACTGCAGGCCTATAGCAGTTCTCTGTTGGAGGAGACTGAGTTTTTCTCTGATGGCTCTGATTATCTGCTCCCCCCCCCCCCCCCCCCCCCCCCCCCCCCCCTCCCACTCCCCTCCTGGTGTCTGGAGACTCTTAAGGATGGATTCACGGTCAGTCAGAAAGACTGTGTTGGTGGGGGAGCCTGTTACCTTTAACTACAAGGCCGAGCCCCCTGCTCAGGACAAGAGAATCGCTTAATGGCGGACCCAGAACAAGCCAGCGCGAGTGTTTGTATGGGAACACGTTGGCTTTAAAAAGTCATGATAACTGTTTATCACACTATGTTCACGTGAAATCAGTTGTTTTTATTCAAAACAGCGTAATTGCTGATTTAAAAAAAAAAAAAGGACGGAAAACGAGTATTACCACGCAAATGCTATTTTCTTTTTTTCTTTTTTTTTTTCTTAGTTATGATCGTGTTCATGCGGAAAGTGTTCACATTGAAAACAGTTACGTTCACATTGAAAACAGTTCTGTTCACTTGAAAACAGTATTTTCACGTGATTCGTTAGTCGCTTTTAGATGATAATTTACTATTGAAAACAGTCATTTTCAAGTGAAAGCAGGCATTTTCTTACGATCTTTCGCCGTTTGCAAGTTAAACTATTTTCACATGGTAATTAGCAGCTTTCACATAAATTAGCAGTTATGCTTTATAAATCTGTTATCTTCGTGCGAAACAGCAAGTATGATCTTCTGATGCTTGCATTCTGTCGTATGTCGTCATCGTTACGCGACCGGGGGGCGGGGTGAGGGGGGGGGGGGGGGGGGCGGATGGGTGGAGGGGAGATGTGTGGAAGGAAAAGAGCGGTGGGTGGGAGCCAACCCTAGCCGACGGAAGAGAAATGACATCTTCAGTTAGGCAGGGAACAGGGAAATTTTTCGTCATTATTGGAGCAAGAGTTACCCTACTTGTTTATTAGTTACCTAACGGCGGGAATTTTCAGAATGCGTGACCGCCATGCTTGGTTCAGTGACCGGATCTGTGTGTGTGTGGTGTGTGTGTGTGCGCGCGCGCGCGCGCGCGCGCGCGCACGCGCACGTGTCAGTCAAATGACTTGTAGGTGGGGCGCCACCGCGTCAATCCAACAGCAGTCCTCCCTCACCTAGCTGATGGTATTCACGACCCCTCCACGAACTCGAAGTCACCGCCTCGCCACGAGAGCCTGACGTGAGGAGGAGCGTCAAAAGTGGATGGGGCGCCGCCACGTTACTGACAGTTCTCTCATCTAACGACAGTCTCCATGAACAAAACTGTTCTTACTCCGACCCCTCGACACGAATTCGAGTCCGAGTCCAGGGTTAACAGTTTTTAGGCCTCAAAAGCTACATATTCTCTATTACACTGAAAGCTGCACCTGGTTTTTGTTGTCAATTCCAAACCATATTCATCGCACAGTCCAAGTCCTACATCGCCGAGAGAGTTGCTCAAACTGCCTGACCGACACTGCAGGCGACTGCAATTGCCACCAGAGTATGCATATTATTCACAAGAAAGCATTGAGTTCGTTCCTGTCATATGGTCTCAGACCAGTATGGAACTCGTAAATAAGCTTCATTGATCATCATTTTAAAAAGTCTCCAGTTCTACGGCCATTCATTCTCTTGCTCGTGGTGCCTTTGTTTTTGATTTCCTCTCCACCTCAGTGCCGGTGGAGACTTCGAGTCGGGGGGTCGGAGTGGCAGCTTGTACAGGGAGGGAAAACTTGTCGTTGGATGGACGTGGCGGCGCCCCGCCCACTTTTGAGTCTCCTCTCCGCGGCAGTGATCTCGTTGAGTTCGTGGTGAGGCTGTGTGTGTTACCTGAGAAATGGGAGATTTCTCAGGCTGTGCCTATGAGTACTGCTGTTAGACGGACGTGGCGGCGCCCCGCCCACTTGAAGAGTCTCCTCTCCACGCCGACCCCTCGTGACGAGGCCGTGAGTTCGAGTTCGTGGCGAGGCCGTAAATATCAGCTGGTTGAGGGAGGACTGCAAAGGATGCCGCAAAGGATACCGCGTCGATTCTGACTGGCACAGAGAGAGAGAGAGAGAGAGAGAGAGAGAGACCCTGTCACTGCACCAAGGATAGAGCAGCGTTTTCCCTTCTCAACATCTTGCTCCGTTTTGGGATTGGCTCCCACACCTACCACTCTTTTCTGTCCCTACACACATCACTCCTCCCACCGGTAGCCTACATAGCACGATGACGATGTGTGTATGAGAGAGAGAGAGAGAGAGAGAGAGGGAGAGAGAGTCTGTCGCTGAACCGAAGATAGCGCAGTGTTTTTTCCTCTTTTAACATCTGCTCCGTTTTGGATTGGCTCCCACCCGTCGCCCTTTTCTGTCCCTGTACGTATCTCTCCTCCCGCCAGTACATAGCATGATGACGATGTGTGTGTGTGTGTGTGTGTGGGTGTGTGTTAGGGGAGGGGGGGGATGTAATACAATACAGTACACGCAAACACCTTGATAATACAGCACCAACAGACCCCAAAAGGGGCGCGAAAGGAATAATATTGTTGTTTTTGTTGTTGTTGTTGTTGTGTGTGTGTGTGTGTGTGTGTGTGTGTGTGTGTGAGAGAGAGAGAGAGAGAGAGAGAGAGAATTTGTGCATACATGCAAAGGGTAGGGAGTGGGAGTTGGAACGAGAGAAGCAGGGAACAGGTAGGGTAGGGGTTTCAGAGGTGGGATCTGGTTTCTGTCTCCCTTTCCCTATTCCTCTTATCAATCTTTCTGTTCAGACACCATCACACCACCACCCTCTCTCTCTCTCTCTCTCTCTCTCTCTCTCTCTCAACATATAAATAAGCAGAAATAAAACGAACAAAAATCATTGAAACAACAACGATAAACCTTTACAAACAAAACGACAACAAGAGCAACAAAACCCAGCAATAACAATAAAAATCGTATGAAGTCAACAACAGACCCAATAAAACCAAAATTCAAGAAAAGCGACTACAACAACAATAAAATCCAACAACAACAAACCTACAGACAGGAAAACAACAAGAACAAAACATAGCACCAACAAAACAAAACAGCAAAATGGTCGCATCCCCCCCCCCCCCCCCCCCCCCCCCCCCCTAAACACACACACACACAACGCGCGCGCGCGAAACAAAACAATATAACACAATATAAAAAAACAACAGGAAAAAACTGAAAACGACAACAAAATCCAGCACAACCCAATACAACAAAATCAAACTGCAACAAAGAACGTTCTTTACACACTGAGAAGTAAGAACAACATCATAACCCAACAACGAAAGCAACAGCAAAAACCGAACAACAACACCCACAAAACCCAGCAACAACGGTGGTTGCGAACCAAACAACTATAACGAAAGGAAACAACCCTGAAAACAACAAAGCACGACAACAACAAAGCACAACACCACCACCATACAAAAAGAACATAGACAACAAAGCCCAACAACCACGTGGTACACCAATGAGGACCGTGTCAGGTTTCAGTTGTCGGACGAGACGTTACACCGAGGTCTGCAGAAATTGACTCTCGTCAAGATTCGGAGTCATATGGAGCTCTCACTGATGAAGTTGCGTTGCTCAGTGTTGTTTTATATGGAATCGTGTATTGCATTGAATGTTTTACGTTGTATTGTTCTGCGTTGTAATATGTTTTGTTATGGTACTGGCTTGTGTTCTGTTTATGCCGTGTTTTGTGTTGTGTTTGTTTTGGTGTTTGCCTCTGTAGTGCCAGTGGCGTGTGTGTCGATTTATATGTTAATGTCGGAGCTGTGTTGTGCTGTTTGCGTGTGCTATATATAATTACACCCACCTCCGAGCACACACACACACACACACACACACACACACACACACACACAAATCTTTGGGTGTGCATCATATAAGTAAATATTTCAGCACCCAGCTGAGCTGAAAGAAAAGAATCCATACACACACACAAAGACAGTTCATCTCCATGCAGGTGGAACATGAGCAATAGATAACATTTCTTTTTTTTTTTTCCTTCAAAATTTGAATTTAACTCGAAAGCATTCTGTTATATACAGCAATACATATTTACAATCACAACAAAGGAATGAAAGATTTCGGTTTTAGACCCAATGAAGACACCATGTAAAAATCCTTTTCCCTGGTACAGAGTATACCAGGGTCATTCCTCAGTGTCACACATTGTGTAAAATCATTCACTATGGAGGGTCTCCGACGTTCCCTCCTAGCTCTTAAAATATGATACTCATATGCAGGGATGCAAGGGTGTATGGACAAATAAGACTCCAAGACCCCACCGTCACTACACAACACATTTATCTGCATCATATGAAAAGTGTAAACATCATACAGATAATATAATCGCAGCCCCCTTTTTGATACTCTTAATTGACCAGGAAAGACAACATCCTAGTGTTCTGGTTACACACTTATAATCACAAGAAAGAAGCGTTCACATCTTGCCAGCGTTCCTTTGGTTGACTAGTCAGTTCTCTCATCAGTCAGTGCAATCAAGATTGCTGAAGCTGCCACACTGTTGCATCTGTCCGACTGGCCAAATCCCAGTTGGGGGGAACACTGGCAGCGTAGTTCGAGCTGCACTCTCAGACCGTGTGTCCCGGACTCCACTGCACTTCGCCCTCTCCACAGAAGACTCTTGTCGGCCTCCCCCGCATGTCCTCCGTGGCTGCAGACAACCCACTGTTCATCAGGCTGACACGTCCTGCTGTTTTCTGTCCCCTCACAGGAGACAATTCTATACCATCGTCAGCTTCGAGGCTACAGCAAGCCTCCACTGTCTTTCGTCCCCAGCCAGGAAACAATTCACTGCTGTCGTCAGCTTCGAGGCTACAGCAAAAAAAAACCCCTCCGCTTCACGTGAAGTCTTTGGCCTTGTCTTTACCTCGCTGTCTTTTCTTGAGCCCTCAGCATGACGGGATGAATTCACTTTCCCTTATTGAGTCACGCATTTTTCTGCTTTTCCGAGCATCTTACCTTTCTCAACATAGAGAACCCGAGTTATATACTGGTTCAACCAATGGAATCACGAGCACACACACATCATATGATTTACACAAATAAATCTCCAAGTTTTTTTTTTTTATTATTATTATCAACCAATGGACTTACTAGTCACCTACACACACACACACACACACACACACACACACACACACACATACACACACACACACAATCACGACCAGCACCAACTGAGAGATTCCGTCAATGATCTCCGAGTTAATGTGATTCCACTAATGGAATCCCAGTATATCCCTGCACATACGAAACCTGTCTTGCAAACAACTTCCCACATGAAACTGCACACATTAAATTCTGCAGGCAATTGTTAAAAGTTCATAGAAAAGCAATGACATTACCGGTTCGGGGCGAACTGGGGAGATTCCCAATTACTTTTTAAAGTGATAGCGCAGACTATCGCGTTCTGGATACACATATTGGAGTCAGACCAAGACTCTTATCAACAACAGATTTATCAGTCAATGATCTCTCAGGGCACCGAAGAAAGCAAATGGACGAAGTTTATACGACAAACCTTGTCAACGATAGGATTACAGCATGTCTGGGAAAATCAGGGTACATTTAGTGTGACTTGCCTGAAGTTTCTAATCAATGGGAAGCTGGAAACGTTTTATGTTGAGTTCTGGAAGAAACAAAAGCACGAAAGCACACCCAAGCTCAAATTTTATGCCACAGTTACTACCGAATACAAACAGGCGGCTTATTTGGAGCAACACACTGACACTGATTGCAGACGAGCACTAACTAGATTACAAATAAGCGTTCTGACCTGATGACAAGGATAATAAAAAAAAATAACAGATTTTCCACCACAGACTAACATGACAAAACCCTCGGAGTTCATGTTATTGGAGTGCTTCCAACCTGTACTTGCCCAGTATATCCTGTTGTGTTTTTCTCTTCGGAGACAGAAAATTTAATCAGGCTCTGATACACGCTGTGCTTTTTCTTTCTGCTTCTAATGTTATGTTGCAAGATGTGACAACGCTGGGATTAGTTTAGTTGAATGTCTGAACTTGATCATCTGTGCCCCACGAAACCTCTGGTTTTCATATGGCAATAAAATGTTCTTGTTCTTGTTGTTCTTATTCTTGCAAAACAAAAAGTTGGAAACCGAGTGGTTAATGTATAACACCCAATTCCGTAACTCATGTATGATTCTCCGAGATTACCCATTGTACTCACAGCCCAGAGTTCTCCACAAACCAGGACTGATATTTCAAGTGTTTACTACGATCTATAGCCCGCAAGGTAGGGCCTACAAACCACCTAACGGGTTGAAGCCTTCCTGAAAGTATTCATCTCTCAGGACAGGCACGGCTGAATAGAATGGTCACCTACAGGCCGACGGTCACTAAACCGCGACGGTCACCTGCCATGACTGCCTTTCCTCAAGCCCATTGGGAGAACCCAGTGAATAGCCATTGGTGGAGGCTAGATGTCCTCCTCACCCAGGAGCGGCTGTTCGTTATGTACTTGTTACTACACCCCTGGGCATACGCATCATCACTTCCCAGTTACTCTCCCTCCTTCAGTATTCAACTCGGGATATCCCCGTCTGGTGATGCAAGAGTTCGCACAAGTGAAGGACCCAAGGAGCTAATCTCAACATCAGCAAAATTACCCTGGACTGGAGAACATTCGGCCGACTCGTGACAATCACTTTCAAGTTCACACATCGTGCAAAAATGGCTCTTTCAATGCCTGACAAGGCCGGATGCAGGTGTCTGGATCTATAGTCATTGACTTTTGGATCAGGTCAAAGAGCAGAAGGACCTCGTCCTGGTCCCATTCAGAACTGCCTAACAGAGCTTCCAGCAGGTAGGACCTCAACGGTTCTGGACTCTGCAACAGACCACAGTTCAACGATTGTCAAGAAAGGGGAAAAGTACCGTGAATCGAGTCCTGTACAATGTGTGTGTGTGTGTGTGTGTGTGTGTGTGTGTGTGTGTGTGTGAGTGTGTGTGTGTGTGTGTGTGTGTGCGTGTGTGCGCGCGCGCGCGCGCGCGCCCCGCGTATGTGTGTCTAACCTCGATTCATGTTCTCTATAGCCCAGCTGACCACAAGAGTCAAACAGGGCTGCCTCTCTGTCTGTCTGTCTGTCTCTGTCTCTCTCTGTATGTTTATGAGCTTCAATACCCTGACATGAAGTGACCAACAATTAAATAAACAAATCTTTAAAAAAAAAAAATGACAATGATGATCAGGACCATGTAGTTAACTCGTTAGAATTCGCTACAGAGATATTTTGTAGCTTTACAGAAAAAGACAGATCTGCTAAAGACAGAGCTAAGTATCATTGTGCACGTTTCTGTCACTGTGCAATACAGTCTGGAACTACAGCATGTGGTCCAACAGGTGCGTTTGATGAACAGCTCCCTGTGTGAGAGTACACGCCTTCATTGTGCTCCGATCATTGTGTTCATTGTGCTCCGTTTTCCGATCTTGGGTCGAAAAGGCTGTGCCAGTCTTTAAGAAATGTTCAGTTGTAGGCCCTATTTGATCATGTCTCCACTTGTTGCTGTGTAGATATGTCAGGTACAGAGTATATAGGCAAGCTTGAAACATCCTTTTGGGGGGATGTTTCTCAGTTTGTTCTGTGGGCTGTATGTTGCCATTTTGCTAGGCGATTTTGGTGTCGTAAGCAACATTCGTTTGGAGTTATGGGCCTGTAATTATTTCGTCATGGGAGCAAGAGTTACGCTACTTGTTTGTTATTCAATGTGTTATGTGTTTCATTGGCAGTCTTGAATTTTGATTTCTGTCATTTTTTAATCAGAAGCAAAAATTAATAAACCTTGTCGAAGAATTCAAATACAGAAACATACCTTGTTGAAGAATTCAAATACATTGGATACCTGCTCGTTTTTCCATGAACTAAATCCTTAATCACTCGCATGGTTATTCCTAAAATGCTTTTAAACGAAAATAAGCGAAAAAATTGCGCCATATAACACTTCGATTTTCTTCGTATGAGAGAGAGAGAGAGAGAGAGAGAGAGAGATATATATATATATATATATATGTGGTTATAAGTGTGGATATGTGTACAATGATTAAAGATTCCTACTTCAGAAAAATTCGCTGAATCTTTAACCAGGAGCTCACAGAACTCGTGGTTTTTGGCCCCCAGCATCACATGATCGGGAAGCATTCCAACCTTCCAGCACACTGGATACAGAACATCCTCCTGCAGTCATTATTATCACCGACTGTCAAGGTGAAGTTAAGAGGAAAAAAAGAGGAGGTAGAACGCGCTGGGTGAGGGGCGGGAAGCAAACACGTATCCTATATCCAACCCTTACACAGGACAGACAATCAAACATCACACCAGGGATACAGACGACACAAAGCACAGACAATGTCAACACTATTGACACAGTCCAACTGCTGCACGTGCTTGGTCCTCATTGTCCACCGTCCTGACAGGGAGGAGGTGTGTGCGGCGCGCCAATCCCAGCAGTCTACCGCCCATATGACCGGCGACATGGCGTACCATGTCCGGTAGCCCAGCGTCACTTCCGGAGCTTTGTAGCTAGGGGTGCCTAGCCTCCTGTAGTTCTGAAAGAAAGGAAAACGGTTACATACATCATAGGCACACAGGGCTGATCTGTGAAGCTGTTATTTCTTGACTGGACAGGTGACAGTGTTTTCTAGTGAGATGTCATTTTGGTACCGCCATAAAGGTCTGAAGAAGGTCAGCTTCCAAACATCGGATGACTTTCTTTGTCGGCTTTCAGTGACGGAATAAGTCTGTCTGTCCTCTCTCTCTCTCTCTCTCTCTCTCTCTCTCTCTCACACACACATGTATGGGGAAAAACGAACTAAAGGTAGGTACATAGTTTAATGAATTTAAAGAAATCGGTAAATAGACATATTAGTTGATGAAGGTTACAGAGAGAGAGAGAGTTCTTTAATCTTGAGGAGCTTCGACTGCCATCCTCAACGGCAGAGGAACTGACTGCCTGCGCTCGTTTCCCATAATAGGCCCCGTGGTGGAATACTTGGGAGAATTGGCTCTTTCGTTGACGGTCGCAAGTTCAAATCACTCGTTGGACGGATTTGTACTGTTTGAAAACCCGCCCTGTCCACTGAACAGTAAATGGGCACCTGATTCAATGCAGTGAAGGGTAAGGTGGCGGAAAGACAGTGGTGGGCACGGTCTTTTATACTGCCGTGCCCTAGAAACAAAGGATCTCTCTGCCCTTACGGCCATTGCGTTATGTGGCTGGCACCCTTCAAATCACTTGTTTTCCAAGCAGCACTGAGTTGTTATATAGACAGTGAACATACTGAAAGCCTCTTCTTCCATTCCATCCACTGGTCTCCCCTCTTTTAAGGGTTAAAAGAGTTCTTGTCATTATTTTTCTTCTTTTTTTCAGCTTTTCTTTGTTAAGTCTTCCTGCTAAGGAATTTTTTGCATGGCGCTGGTGCCTCAGAAATGGATCGAATTGTGGTTACCTCCTGTACTGTCAGTACTGAATTTTAGGGGGTATGTTTTTCTGTCAGATGCCTGGGGTGGACCTTGAGTGGAATGCTAGAGATGATGCCGAGTTTTGAGCACGAAAACACATTACTTGCAAAATACCAGCTTAGACATGTATTATTGTTTTGTACCGACTCATTTCCCATACACACTTATTCAAAAGTATTTATGTATCTCCGATACACTCGCTCTGTAATACTTACTTCTGGTTTTTAATGCATATAATAAATGACAGTGTATGTGGTAGGTGCTTACTTCTGGTATCGGAAAACCATATGCACGGGCAGTACTTCCTTCTGGTTTTTAATGCATATAATAAATGACTGTAAATGTGGTAGTGCTTATTTCTGGTATCAGAACATTATGCGAGAAGAAGATACAAGGCCACAAGACATCAGCCATCATGTAGGTGAACTTACCATCAGTGTGTTTTCATTGGGCACTCGCACTGCCAGGCCGAAGTCACACACCTTCAGACTGGCAGGGTCCTGAGACGCCAGGAGGAAGTTGTTGGACTTCACGTCGCCGTGGACGATGCCCCTTGCCCCCAGAAATTCAAAGATTCCCCAAAATCCTTTTGGTGACGACTTTAAATTCCTGAGAGGCACCGCTCCAAGGCGGGAAGCCCAGCTTCCCAGATCCCCTCCCCTAATCAGGTCCATGACCAGGTGAGGGCCGCCCTCTTCTTCGTACATGGCGTGGAATTTAACTGTAAACAGAGAAATGTACAATCTTCATTGCTCATGCGATCAAACTTGCCATTCCAAGAGAATAGAGCGAGTATTCTTTGTCTAATATAAATATGATCAGAACTGTACAAGGACTGGGACCATGACCCCAGATTTGCTAGTTTGAGGTTTGTAAGCAAACTTTTTTTTGCCTGTGGGTCAGCGTGTGAGTGTGTGTGTGTGTGTGTGTGTGTGTGTGTGTGTGTGTGTGTGTGTGTGTGCGCGTGTGCGTGTGCGTGTGTGTGTGTGTGTGTGTGTGTGTTCCCCCTTCTTTTTTTTCTTTTTTTCTTTTTTTTTTTTTCTTAAAAGGCATATGTCACATGACGAGCATAGATCAAACAACGCGGAAAGGCCTCTTTCATTTCTCTAAAACAGAGTATAGCTACCTAAAATTCTAAAGTAGAGAAATGTGGGGTAATATACATAATGGACAGGGAAAAGAAGAAGAAAATAGAAAACAGAAAACTACACGATTTACAAGTTTTGACAACCAACCACCTCGACCCATATTCACGCACACAAACACGCACATATTATTATCACTCACACACACACACACACACACACACACACACACACACACACACACACACACACACACACACACACACACACGCACACACTGGTGTGTTTTGACAAACCACGATATGGCTTACCCACGAATCCATGGACATCATCCGTGTTGGTCATAAGGAAGAGGGCCTCCTTATATGCTTCCTTCGCCTCCTCTTTTACATATTTAACGGCGAACTCCTGTTTTGTGTTCGGGTCCACTGCAAGGTACACCTGAACGAAACAGCACTGGCTGCTTATACAGAGTTCCTTTCTCTTTATGATCGCTTGGTTTGAGTTTATGTACTTGAAATGTATTGGCGTACGAGTATGCCAACAACCCTGAGGAACAGTTCAATGACAAGCCTCCAACGTTGGCGGAAATCAAGAAGGTGGTCGACAAAGCCAGAGCCAAATCATCACCAGGGCCAAACGGAATACCTTACCAGCTGTACAAGAAATGTCCCAAGGTGCTGGAGTGGCTCCACAGGCTGCTGCGATCAGCTTGGAGAAACCAGAAGATCAGCGGCCAGTGGATGACGGCAGATGGTGTGTACATCCCCAAAGAGCAAAACTCAAGTGACATCAGCCAGTTCAGGCCAATATCACTACTGAACGTCGAAGGGAAAATCTTCTTCTCTGTCATGGCAGCAGCAAGGCTGACCAAGTACCTCATGGAAAACAAGTACTTGGATGTGTCAGTCCAGAAAGGTGGCATCCCAGGCGTGGCTGGCTGTGTAAACACGCCACAATGATCTGGGACGCAATCCAAAAGAGCAAAAACAGAAAAGAGAGACCTGGACGTAGTGTGGCTTGATCTGGCAAACGCATATGGATCTGTACCCCATGAGATGATACAGTTGGCTCTTGAGATGTATCAATGTGCCAAAGAACATCCGCGTCATGCTCAAGAAGTACTATCAATGGTTTCTCAATGCGCTTCTCTACCAAGGAGTACACAACAGATTGGATCAACTTGGAAGTGGGCATTGCAATGGGCTGTGCAATTTTTCCCAATACTGTTCGTGTTGGCAATGGAAGTCATCTTGAAAGCAGCAACAAGCAACGCAAGACAAACAGACCTTGGCGATGGATACAAGATGCCCCCTCTCAAGGCCTTCATGGATGACACTACAGTGATTTCATCCAGAGAAGACGAACACGAGACACGTCATGTGCTGGAGAGGGCTGGATAACATAGTTGCCTCATCCAGAATGAAGTTCAAGCCAAAGAAATCACGGAGTCTCTCACTGAGGAAAGGAAAAGTGGCCGAATCTGTGGTCTTCAGTGTTGCCAACCAGGCCATTCCAACAGTAACAGAAGAGCCAGTCAAGAGCCTTGGAAGATGGTATGATGATACGCTGAAAAGACACACAAAGAGCAAAAGAAACCAACAGATGTCGGAAGAAGGCTTGGAGACCATTGACCAGTGTGGGCTCCCTGGCAAATACAAGGTTGGTGTCTGCAGTTCATGCTGATACCAAAGCTCCTATGGCCTCTGATGATATACGACATCTGCACCAGCATAGTGGAGGCAATGGAATCCCAAATCAACAAGTTCACAAGGAAATGGCTTGGTGTCCCACCCTGTCTGACTGACATAGCGCTGTACTGTCGCCAAGCAAAGCTGAAACTACCACTGAAATCCATCCTGGAGGAATACAAAGCAGGGAAGATCAGACTTCAAAGCATGCTGGAGGACTCAGGAGACAAGGGTGGTAGAAGCAATCAAGCCCCAGCTGAAGACAGGCAGAAAAAATGGAAAGTTCAAGAGGCGATGGATTCTGCAAAAGAAAGTCTCAAGATCAGAGAAATAACAGGACACACACAGACCAACAGACAAGGACTGGGATGACCAAAACTGAATGGTGGTCAAAAGGCCAAAGGAAAAGCAAAAGAGACATGATGATTCAGGAGATGAGAAAAGAAGAAGATCAAAAAAAAGACTCCAAAAAGCAGCAGTCCAGCAGAGCCAGCAAGGGCAATGGACAACGTGGGAGAATGCACACTCCAAAGAAGTCTCACTTGGAATGACATTTGGCACATGGCCCCTCTCAGGATCAGCTTCATTCTCAGATCTGCATATGACCTTCTGCCCTCAAATGCAAACCTGGTGAAGTGGGGAAAACAGACGATCTTTCATGCCCCCTCTGCCTTGGAAAACAAACAGTGGAGCATGTCCTTAGCTCATGTAAAGTAGCCCTGGTTCAAGGAAGGTACACATGGAGGCACAACCAAGTGCTCAAAGAGATTGTACAAGTAGTCCTGGGCTAGTACCAACACCACAAAAGGGAAATCAGGACTCCAAAAGCCCGCAACATTCTTGACGGCAGGAGGCAGCGAATCATGGGCCACAAGAACCAACACTGCCACTCGGACTCGGAACATGCAGCAGAGTCTGCTGGACGGGGCAGATGACTGGGAGTGCACTGCAGACCTCCCAGAATGGAAGAGTCACCCAGAGATCATCAGCAAGAGTGGCATGAGACCAGACATAGTAGTCTCACTCTCAGTCAACCCAAGCAGCTGATCATGATCGAGCTCACGGTGCCATATGAGAACAGAATGGAGGCAGCTCAAATCTACAAGACTGAAAAGTATGCTGATCTGGCAAACAGCCTGAGGAGAGAAGGCTATCAGGTCAAAGTCCTCACTGCAGAAATTGGAGCTAGGGGCTTTTGTAGAACGTCTGCATACAGCCTCATGAAAAACAGCTCTCAGTTGCAGGGAGGAAAAAAACAGAGCAGAGCCTGAAAAAGCAATGGCAGAAGCGGCAGAGAGGTGTTCAGCTGGATCAGCCTGGTCAAGGAGTAACAAAAGTGAACTTATATAAGGCTTAACTTTCCTACAAATATCAGGTGTCCCAGTGGCTCAGTGGTTAGTGCGCGAGTCAATAAGTGGAAAATGAGCATGTCCAGAGGGGCATGGGGTTCGAATCCCCAGCCGTGGCTCGTCCCGAGATGGGGGAAAAAAAAGGGGCAGCAGAGGGACATCCGGAGTCATGAACCGGGTGTGGCCCACCCCCCCCCTAGAGTGTCAGGAGTTAAGGGCCGAAGCACTTGCTTTGAAGGGGGGCTTCTCTTCTGAGGACTCTCTGCTGCCACGCTCTCCACGAGTTTCTTTTCTACGGAGAGCGCAGACACCACCAATGTTGACATGAGACCTGTGGTGTTACGGCCAATGAAGCAATACCTATATCCATCTTAGGCTATCTCTTGATGTATATCCCAATCTAAGAGTGAATCCCATTGTGGGCGCTGACCGGCGACGGGCCGGAAATGCCAAAGAGGGGATACTCTCGGTTAGACCGGGGAAGAGACCGGGAAGTTGATGGAGGCCAGGTGCCAGCCCATTATGTAAGAGGGAGACCAGTAGTTGTGGGATGGGCTTACTATTTAGGTTGTTGGTCATCCTGGAGGTTTTAAGGAATAGTTCTGATTACTATTTTCTTATTTCAAACTTGTGTAACCTAGGATCACGCCATGTTTGAGAAGATGTTGTATGCTTAGGTTAGAGGGACATGTAGGTGATATGAAGTGTTTGCAGTTAATAGCTACTGGCCAAACATGTAAGACCCTTATAAATATTCATGAGGCATAGGGATCTGATAGATAGCGTCCCTAGGTGACGCTAGGGGAAGCGTGGGTGCTTGGGAATTTACTGAGTTATTCCAGCTCAGAAGCCCCCCAAACCTCAGACAGGGAGGACTACACCTTGTTCAGTGAAGTGTGGTGATGGTGTTTCTGATGGCACCAGAAATGTAAGTTGATGCATTTTGCCATTTTTGTATTCTAGTAGTACAATCTAAGTACTATGTACTTTTTGTGTTTTGATGTGTGTATATGTCCAGACATTTGACAAATGCTGCATTGTTATTATGAAGGTGAGAATTGATTGTTCCATGCTTTGTATTCTTGACTCTTTGGGTTTTCTATAGGTTTTATTGAGCACTACGATTTTTGAAAGTATTTCAAGTCGAGTCATATTTGGTTTGTTAAAAAAAAAAATATGTGTGAATACATGTTGGAAGGAAAGACTTACTTAATTGCAGACTGGATTTCTTGGTTAATAAATGAGCTATTCTAATATTTTGTTTATATTTTTTTAGCAACTAGATAAAGATGCAGTTTCCATGCTGTACATGGATGGTGTAGATTAAGGTCTGATGGGTCCGTGCAGATATAGAAATTCAGTTTTTGGCATTCGGATAAGCGTCGGCCGGCCAGCATCTTCGGAATTTAGTAGGCAGATGTACAGGTTATTTCGCGCTTTGTTGCATTGAGTCAGTTTTGCTTCTAAAATCATGGTTGCAAATGAAATCTGATATTTAGAACGCCCTTGCCTTAAGTAAAGATCTATCTGTAAAAAAAAAAAGGCAATGTGCAAAATCTTTCAAGGAGATTGCTGTAAATTGCACGATTGAGTAATACATGAATGAAAAAGACGAAAGTTACGATTAGATGTGTTGTCTGCGACAATAGAAAATAAACTGAAATGAGATAAAAAAATGGGCAGAAGTTATGAAGTCCTTATAAGGATATGTTTATTGTAATTTGTTAATGATAAATGATTAAGCAAGTCAATAGCATAGTGATGTAGTTGACAGATTATCGGGTAGTGTTTCCTTCGTCTCTAGAATTTCATAATTGAGGCTTGAGATTGAGACAGGTAGTCTGCTTTTAAAATGATGGCCGGGCCGGTAAGGCACTATTATTGTGGGTGTTTATTGACTTATGGTTTATTGTAATTGTTTGATTTTGTATTGCTTTTTGACCGGGGCGATAAGCCATAACTCTGTCTGTCTGTCTGGTCTGTCTGGTCTGTCTGTCTGTGTCTGTCTGTCTCCTCTCTTCTCTCTTCTCTCTCGCCGATCTCTCCTCCTCTCTCGACCTCTCCTCTCTCGGTCTCGGCAGGGTCTCCCGTGTGTGGTTCTTGCCTCAGTCCCCCACACGTCTTCTCCTCTCCCCCTCTCCTCTCCTCTCATTCTCGCTCTTCTCGCTTCACCTCCCCCCTCTCCTCCCCTCCGACCTCTCTCTCTCTCCTCTCCTCCACTCCCTCTCCTCCGGCCTCTCTCTCCTCCACTCTCCCTCCTGCCCGTCCCGCTTCGCTCTGCCTCCTCTCCCACCTTCATCCGCTCCCTCTCTGACCTACCCAACCCCCGCTGGCTTTGACGGACATGTTACCATACCATTTATATTGTATCTGTCCCTCCCTTATGATGCATGTTTGAAGGTTACAGGCTTGTTGCCTATATAGGCTGTTTGCCATTAATGTCGACTGAAATTGGGCATATTTCTTTGTTGCTGTTTCATGTTTTTTTTCATTTTTTGAGTCGAAGTGTTGCGCTTTATATTATGTTTCACTGTCGATTCCTGTGACTGGTTGTAATTTGGGGATGAAGTCTGTTATCCCATGTTTGCTTAATTATAGGAGCAAAGTGCTGAGCAATTATGACGGAGCACATGGAATGAGATGGAATAATTGTGTTAGGGATATGAATCCCCCGCATAATTGGAAGTTGCTGTTCCGACGTAGGGCAGCACAGGGTTGAACCGTGTCTTTGAGGTTAGGTTCACCCTGGTTTCAGAGTGATAGTTTTGTCACTCAATTAGTTCTTCTTTTGGATAGGTTATCACTGTTGATAACCTCTGCGCAAATCCAATCCAAGAGACTAAAAGAGCTATAGTGGTTGAACGTATGGTTCCGAATACCATAGTGTAGCGCATTCCTGTTTATGTGTCTCCTGATGATAAGCTCTGGCTGCAGTGGAATGAGGGATACTTCATCCCTGAGACTGACCTAGCTTCGTGATTTTGCTAAATGATGTGCTCTGTCTCGTTGAGGAGCTTATGCAATGCTTCGGGTGTATGTGAACTATGCAATGGTGTAAGATGCATTTGTGGCGGTTTTTGTGGTTTACGTTCCTTTGCACTTTATTTTCATTTACAGGCCACGGTTGCTAGAGCCCTTTACTTTATCTTCCCTTTACTTTTATTTTTTCCCTTTACTTTATCTTCCCTTTACTTTATTTTTTCCCTTTACTTTGCGTTCTACCTTTACTTGTAATTTTTTCTCTTCTTTGTAATTCCCCTTTACTTTATTTTTTCCTTTGCTTTGT
>JADBJO010014845.1:35000-46028 GCA_016801955.1 Conus betulinus
GTGTGAGAGAGAGAGAGAGAAAGAGAGAGAGAGAGAGTGTTTGTGTATGTCAGTGTGTGTGTGTGTGCGCGCGCGCGTACCTAAGTGAGTTGAGTGTGTGTGTATGTATGTATGTCTGTGTGATTGTGTGCGTTCATGAGTGTGCGTACGTAAGTGAGTGAGTGAGTGTGTGTGGGGGGGGGGGGGGTGGGGGTGAGTGAGAGAGAGAAAGGGACAGAGCGAGAGGACCTGGCCCTGACTGATTGCCCAGAACAGCTGTACAGTGAGTTATGTCACCAGCCACTGTTGGTCATCCCTGTGTTTGGCCGCAGACTTGCGTGCGTGCGTGCATACGCAAATGTATGCGTCTGTGTGTGTGTGTGTGTGTGTGTGTGTGTGTGTGTGTGTGTGTGTGTGTGCGTGAGAGAGAGAGAGAGAGAGAGAGAGTGTGCGTTGTGTGTGTGTTTGTGTGTGTGCTTGCGTGCATGCGTGCGTGCGTGCGTGCGTGTGTGTGTGTGTGTCTCTGTGTGTATCTTTATTGATGTATCTATTCATCCATCTCTCTCTCTCTCTCTCTCTCTATATATATATATATATATATATATATATATATATATATATATATATATATATATATATAGATATATTAATATAGATATATAGATAGATAGATAGATAGACAGATATGAAAATGAAAACTGTCTTTTTGTTAAGGACAGGAATTCTGTAGAACATCCTTTGATACCAGTGAATGTCCATACTATTGTCGAATCGTCACACAGCAAGAGTATGAAGACATTGTCCCCACGTTTGTGCCAGTAATCACACAGTTTGCTGACCGCCTTGAAGGTAAACAAACACCTGGAGTCCACTGAGAAAGTACATACCCTGCGTTGATTGCTCTTTGAATGGAGTGAACCGAGGGGAAGGGGAGATGAAGATAGTGTGCTGGTGGGGGTGGGTGGGGGGGGGGGGGGGGGGAGGGAAGAAAGCACTGCACAGCGAGGAGTGAGGAATTATCTGTTAACAGGATAATGGGAGGGGGAAGGGAGGGGTGAGGGAGGAGGAACCTGCCCTTCGAGAAAAGAAGCTTTAAGTCACTGACCAATCAGTGAAAAGGAACTACCATAAAGGCCTTTCTGTCAGTGGACAGTGTCAGTTACTGAGAGTTCGTGCGTGGACAGTGGATACAGCTTTACAACAAGAGTGAGCTCTACATTACTTTAGAAAGTTCTGTATTTTCTTGACGATGGAGCAGAAAAGTGTGTTTTCAAATGATCAGGCAGGATACGAGCTGATCAAAGAACTTAATCGAGGTTCCTATGGAGTGGTAAGTGTACCTACATCTGCTTGCTTATATTTTTCATAAAATTCTCTTTCATACGTTCTGTTGATATCACGTGTAGCATGGGTATTAGAACTGTCACAAAATTTGCAAAGGTCAAACATTATGAGCTCAAAGATAAGTTTAGAAATCGACTATTTTGAATGCAAAAGTGTATCAGTAGAAGTATATGAAGAAGGCTAATTTAAGAGGCAAGACAAAACGTCCAATTCCAAGCCACAATAGTGAAATTCCCACGATTCTTAAAAGAAAAAAAGAAAGAAAAAGAAAGAAAAAGTCTAATGGTGATCTGCATTACTGGAGAGTACAGAGAAAGATGTGAAATATGGGAAAACAGTGAAGAGAACCTGAGAGGAAGCTTCTTTCATTCCCATCACACTACACTGTAGATGTTTAACAGCCGTGTTGGTGGTGATGTCTGTTGTTCAACATGGTTCAACATGTCTGTGGTGGGAGCTGTACAACTGGATAGTCACTGCACACATTTCCTTGGCTGACTGGTGGGAGGATGTCCTAGGGGAGGGGGGGGGGGGGGGGGGGGGGGGTAGCATGTTGCTTTGGTATTTTATTTTTGCGCTTTTTTTTTTTTTTGATTATCACTGTTGTCATCGTTGTAAAACATCTTTTGTGAGCTATCAGAGGAATGTGCGTGCTTGGATGGCTGCATTTGTCATTGTTAATGTTGTTGCTGTTGTAATGTTGTTGTTCGTTGTAGTCGTGGTTGTTGTTGCTGTCGTTCTCCTCCTGCTCCTGCTCCTCCTCTCTTCTTGTTGTTGTTGTTGTTGTTGTTCTTCTTCTTCTTCTTCTTCTTGGGACAAAACTTGTCCCTTTTTTAACAAAAGTTTTGATCTTTCAAGAAGTCCATTCTTTTCACAGTTATCATGAAACCATTCATACTTCTCAGTTTCTCTCCTTGCTTTACTGTGTTTGTTCAGTTCCTGTTGTTGTTATTATTATTTTTTTTAGATTTTTTTTTCATAGTATGCCAGTATTTCTTTCGGCTTATTTCATTGCATTGCATATCCTGTGGGAAACATCATTTACAAAACATTTTAGTATTGGAATGTTAATGTAGCTACATTGTTTAACAAAGTTCTCAATGATTGACGCTATCATTGTTAAGCATACGAACAAAATCTTTTGTATCACATGACCATCCAGGTTGAAATGAAATATTATGATTTATGTAAGCTTTAATATCAACATCAGTTAAGTCATCCCTCCTTTTCGTGTAAATTCAGACAGGGCTGAGGGAACAGAGGGGTACATGGATCCTATCGTTTATCAAGATAAGATATGACAAAGTGTAATCGACATGAGCACAGTAGGACAGCCGAAAGGTTCAAAGTACAAGTCCCGAGAAACAATTGTATGGTGTATAGCTTGTCTCAAAAGTGTGTATTATAATTTTTTTTTCATGAAAGGGCGTTTCTGTTTGTTTGTTTGCTTACTTACTTCCCTGTTGGCATAATTTTTTTGTTGTTTTTTGTTTGAGATGGATTGTCCTTGATGAAGGTGATGAATATCTAAAATCACGATGATGATATTGACAGCTGTAGTTGATTACATGGTGTGTGTCAACGAAACAAGACATTAACTATGAATCTTGTGCCTGAAAAGACACGTTCAATCTATTGAATATTCCTAGGTGTTACGTCCTGCACTAATCCGTGACGCGTCGTGCACAAGAGTCATGGCATTTGATGTCACGTTACCTTTTTCGGTTGATAGCAGTGTGAACAAAAGACAAAGGACACCATTGTACGTAGCATGCAGTGAATCAACCAGCGTTAAAGATCTGTTTATAAATGTTGTGACATGGGTGGCTAAACAGACAACATTTTACAGCAGATTCTGTAAAGGCTTTACTAGTACCTGCTTTGCCTGATACGATTTTACATTTTGTTTTCAATGAAATCAGTATGTTTTTAACCTGCTTTGACTTAATAAGCGTGATGGGTGATATACTCTATTTCAGATCATGTTCAGTGCTTGATATGGTGTGGATTTCAGTGTGGGCAGTTTTTATTTGTACAGAGCTCAGTTACCAGCTTGTGCACAGCCCTGACTTAGCGTTCTTGGTCAGTTGACCGATAATTACTCTATTCATTATGATAACTCTTAAGCACATATCTTGACACTGGTATATTTGCGTATGGTGGCTGGCGTGTTTAAAGATAGCGAGAGACTTTCAAAACAGTGTTCCCACGTCGTTGTCTACGACAATCAGTGATAGTTAAGAGGGTAAACAAACTCCTGCACTTTTTTGCCTGACAGCTGGGTTAAGTAAACAGAGAAGACCTTAGTTATCTTATCAGTGACGTTTTCACATGTTGGTTTATGGACAGATGAGTGGAAAAAGGGAGATTAGCAAAGCAGGGTTTGAGAGATTATCTTCCAGCGGGGAGAGGTGGAAAGGGTTGGATTGAGTCACAGGGTCATTAAACGCTGCATTGACAAACAACTTGCTCCACCAATTAATAATATAGCTTTTAAGGCACTGATCAATCACCAGATAAGGAACGGCATTCAAGGCCCTCCATCACTGGGCATAGGTCAGTTTACAAATAGTTTGTGGACAGTGGGCAGTGGACACAGCCAAACGTCAACAGTGAACTGGAGGCCAATATCAAAGATTCTAACTTTCTCTACAAGCGCTTCAAGATGAAAGAGAAAATAGTGAACAAGAATGGTCAGACGATGTATGAGCTGATCAAAGCGAGCAATCGTGGGCTCTTACGGAGAGGAAAGTGCACCTACAACTATTTACTTTTTTTTCTCGGAACCATGTCTTCTACCGATGTCTTCATAGTAAATATTAGAATTGTCACAAACATTTTTTGAAAATTATCTAAACATTAATCGTTTCCTTTTTTTCTGTAAATATTGAAATATCATGCTCTTGAAAATATCTTACAAGCAGAAAACAACTATTTTGAAGGATGAATTTAGTGGCCCTCTGGAAAGATAGACCACGGTGATTTTTGTACATTTTTTGTGCAACAAGTCCAGCAGTGAACTGGATATTATAGAGAAAGGTACCACGGAAATCATCAAATGTTTTACCAATGGATAACGGTTAAATATAATAAAATCACACAAGCTTTTTCGAGTGTGTGCCAGCAATAACTATTGTGGATCATTCGTGGCCATGGTGTTGTTCATGTCTCTTGTTCATTTCACATGGGTCAGTGACTGGAACTATGCCAATGGATCATCACAGCAGAGTTCCCTAAGTGAAGTTGAAGCCGTTCTTCTTGAGAATAGTCAGTGATTGAGTCATGTGTTTTACGTATAGATCATGGTGAGATAAGCTTCTACTTAACGTATTTTTCCGACGTTAAGAGAATCTATGCATATATTCCGTTGTTTTACACGCGTCTTTTAGCTTATATATATATATTAAAAAAAAAAAAAAAAAAAAAACTTTTCAGGTGTTTTACACGCGTCTTCGAACTTGGTTATATACAAAATACTTTTACATGATAAGGTGAATTTAGATACTATGTCTCTAACATCAGCCATCAATAGTTGTAATAAAGTAAGTATTTTAAAGATATATTGATAAGAAAACTGGCACGTTCGATGGATAAATCTTCTGTTGCAGATACATTGATAAATCAACCAGTGCTCAGAAAGGGGCTGTAACCACTGTATGTGCTCCATCCTATCGGTGTACACTATGCTGGATTCTATAGCCAATATATGTGTTCCATCCTACAGGCGTAAGCTATGCTGGGTACTATAGCCAATACATGTGTTCGATCCTACAAGTGTAAGTTATGTTGGGTACTATAGCCAGTATACGTATTCAGTCTTGCAAGTGTACTCTAAGCTAGAAATTATGCAGGTATTCGATCCTACAGGTGTATGCTATACTGTATACTAGATCACCGCATGTATTCGATCGTATAGATGTACGCTATCCTGAATATTATTTCACCTACATGTGATCGATTCTACAGGTGTTCACTTTGCTTGAGATTATAACCAATGCATGCGTTCAATCCTACATGTGTACGCTATGCTGGATGCTATAATTACTGCATGTGTTCAATCCTACAGGTATACGCTATGCTGGATACTATAATCATCACTGCATGTGTTCAATCCTACAGGTGTACGCTGTGCTGGATACTATAATCACTGCATGTGTTCAATCCTACAGGTGTACGCTGTTCTGGATACTGTAATCACTGCATGTGTTCAATCCTACAGGTGTACGCTGTGCTGGATACTATAATCACTGCATGTGTTCAATCCTACAGGTGTACACTTTGCTGGATACTATAATTACTGCATGTGGCCGTTACGCTGGATACTATTATCACTGTAAGAGTTCGATCCTACAGGTGTATGTTATGTAGCTATGCTCGATACTATAATTAATGTATGTGTTCAATCTTACAGGTGTACGCTGCGCTGGAGGTGTCGACTCAAAAAAAGAGAGCGGTGAAGAGGATGATCCAAGGCGATACGAAAGAAGCCAGCAAAGAGAGAAATATTCTCTCTCTTTTGAATGCGGGAGATCCTCGAGGATTCGTGGGTAAGTCACAGTCCTGTCTGTCAACACATCAAAGTTCGTGTCCTTCTCTCTGTCTGTCTGTCTGTCTGTCTGTCTGTCTCTCTCTCTCTCTCTCTCTCTCTCTCTCTCTCTCTCTATTTATCTATCTATCTATACATCTCTCTCTATCTCTCTCTGTCCTCTCTCTCTCTCTCTCTCTCTGTCTCTCTCTCTCTCTTTCTGTCTTTCTCTCTGTCTCTGTCTCTCTGTCTCTGTCTCTGTCTGTCTGTCTGTCTGTCTGTCTGTCTGTCTGTCTCTCTCTCTCTCTCTCTCTCTGTCTGTCTTGCTGGTGTGTGCAGATGGGGAGGTGGAGGTGGTGTTTTGTTAGGGGGGTAGGAGGGGGAAGGTGGCATCGGATGGGGTACGAAGAAAGGTTGAAGGAGATTAAGGAGGCAGGAGGGAGGGTCGATTGATCGAGACAATTGAGAGCAAAAAAACAAGTGTGTGTGTGTGTGTGTGGGGGGGGGGGGGGGGGGGGGGGGGGGGGGGGGGGGGGGGGGGGGGTCTCACTTTTTGAGTTTTTGGGGATAAAGAATTTCAAGCATCCATCATTATTGTCTCCCGTTTCTCCTAAGACGTCGATGTATCTATCACAATGCAATCGATCAGCAAAAGAAAAAGGACGGAATTTTCTCTTCGCTGTTAAAGCGCGGATCGAAGTCTTTGAAACTTCCTTCTTCTTTTTTTATGGACCCCATAGCCAGCCACCCCATTTCCCTACCTCATTTGCCACGTCATTCACCCTTCACTAGTGCCATAGCATTACCCCATTGGTAATCTTTTTAATATATCATTAGATTGGTAATCTTTTAACTATCATTATACAAATAATATGCTTTCTGTTTTTTACTTATTCGCTTCTTTTCCATGATGATGATGATGATGATGATGATGAAGTTGATGATGATGATGATTATGATAAAGTTGATGATGATGATGATGATGGTGATGATGATGATAATGATAATGGAGATGACGATGAACACATTATTATCATTATTATCAGCATTTTCATACTAGTTAGTGTTACATTCGTCACTATCATTTTGTTTTTTTCATCCCCACACCATCATCATCGCCATCATTATTATTTTCGATTGATAATATGTCATTTTCTGAACAGCCATTCTCAATACATAATCAAATGCATAGACACACACATACGCACACACACACACACACACACCCACACACACACACACACACACACACCACACAACACACACACACACACACACACACACACACGTGGCGCAGACAATGTGAGGTAGGTATTGAAGGTCTGACCGACGCTTTGGGCTGATGCGCAGGTCAGGCAGTCTAAGTCGAATCCATGATCATTTCGTCTTAAATCATTTCATCATAGTCATTAATTCATGTGTCCATCAGCCGTTGAAAACTGCACACTGTAGTCTCGTAGCTAGTTAGCAGATGTGGTTCAGCGTGTATGGTCTGGTCTGCACGCAGTGACACCTCCTTGACGAAAAGAAACTTTGGATTGTTTACTGTGCCGTGTTTGGATACTATGGCTAAGAGAGTAAGTACGGACATAATTCAGCAAACACTATGGCATCAACTGACATTGCATCCATGTTCGTATGAAAAGTGACAACCGACAAATTTTATGCAAACTGTATGGCAGTAACACTAACAATCTCCTCGGGTAAAAAGCGAAGGGAGATAATTCATATACAAACTTCCATGCAGGACCTACTTGACCAAGAGAATTCAGCTGGGATATGTCCCTTACATCATGCAAAATTGATGTCCATAAATTGCGTTACATCCACGATCGGGACAAGATTCCTATAAGATCCAGTGAAAAGGAGAAGCGACATAATTCACGCAAACATACAATTCCGCAAAAATCAATTCATGGCGTCCGCTTGGCTAAGAGAGCGATCGGGACAAAGATTACCCCTATAGAAATAATAATCCATTAGGGACGTAATTCACACAAATATTATGTCTTTAAGATCAGAATCTCTTGGCTTGATGAATGACATAGGAATCATCAGACAGACATAATGTCCATAGCGTCGGGTCCACGTTAACGAAGCGACTGAGAAGAGACTTAATTCATACAAATTTCATGCCCATAACGTTAGATCCCCGTTTCCAGGAGATGGAAAAGGAACAGGATTTCGGGTTAAAAAAAAAAAAAAGTTAAGCCAGTAACTTACTGACTCAGCATTCACTCAGTGGTATAATACCATCTCAGTACAATTGTGCTTGTTTCCAAACTGGTCATTCATTTTTGTTCTGAGTAGACGTAAATACATTGTCACAGACAACAAACACAGACCATTTGTTTTAATCCTGTTTAGTGACGCACGAAGTCATGCACAACAATACTGATTTTTCATTTTGATCCAATTTTGTCTTCACATATGTGAAATGCCAGATGAGCCCATTATGCCATGGTCATGTTCTTCTGTTTGTTGTGCTCACAGTCAAGTGTCACGCCATGCTCGAAGACGGGGACGCTGTGTGCCTGGTGTTTGACCTGATGAAAGGTCACCTTGGGTCCTGGACCAAGGCCCTTCATCCTGGAGGGGTTCCCCTCAAAGACCTACGGGTACTCACCAAAAGGCTCTTCGGGGCCTTTGAGTACCTGGGGAGGGGGAATCCTCCATGCCGACATCAAGCCAAACAATTTTCTGATGGAATCAAGAACCCGGCCAGCGTAAAAGTCGCTGATTTTGGACTGGCCCCGTGTGAGGGAGACACTGAAAAAGATACATCGCTGATTTCTTGTATTGTGACAGATGGTAAGATACATCCCGTCTTTCTCTTATTTGTATTGTGATCAGATGTGAGCGAGGACTCTGTAATGGTAATGGTAAGATACATCGCTGATGTCTTTCTTTGTATTGTGATCAGATAGTAAGATACATCGCTGACATTCTTTGTTTGTAGTATGGTCAATGGTAAGCTACATCGCTGATGTCCTTGTATTACATAGTTAGATGGTAAGATACATCACTGATGTCTTTGTATGATAGTCAGATGGTAAGATGCATCGCTGATGTCCTTGTTTGTATTATGGTCAGATGATAAATACATCGCTGTTGTCTTTCTTTACATCGCTGATGTCTTTGTTTGTATTGTGGTCAGATACATCGTTGATGTCTTTCTTTGTGTTATTGTCAGTCTGTGCTCTTAGCAGTCTCGTGTTTGTGAGGGGGTTGCAGGTAACATATACGTGAGGAGGGGGGGGGGGGGGGGGTGCTGGATGAGGGACGTTCTTTGTGCTTATGTCTCAGAAGATTGTTTGCTTTAGATTACTTGCCGTGTGTGTGTGTGTGTGTGTGTGTGTGTGTGTGTGTGTGTGTGTTGTTATGTGTGTGTGTGTGTGTGTGTGTGTGTGTGTGTGTGTGTGTGTGTGTGTGTGTGTGTGTGTGTTCAAGACAATTTAAAAACAAAGTATCAAATGTACCGATGAAAATGTTTAGTACAACGTCCCATAAAGATGAAATCACATCATTAAATAATGACGCGTGTATGTATATTTTAACTGCATCAGAGTCTTTACAGTAAACACCGCTAGCTGATACATATTTTAGATTCTACAGAATCCTAGCTTTAAGTGCAAAGAATTGTACGTATGAATATTCCACATGCATCCGCAGGTCGGGACCTTTGCCGTGAATGACAGTCTATAGATACTTCACTCACGTCACATACTCTATGCAGCTGTCTTAACAAAAGCCCATTTGTTTTCAGATATATCGGAGAAAACCAGCTTGCCTTTAATGGCAGTGTGTGTGTGTGTGTGTGTGTGTGTGTGTGTGTGTGTGTGTGTGTTTTGAGAGATCGACAGTGGTCTTTACTAAGAATAATACTACATGTTCTTCAGAGATACCGAGGAGTAGCAATCCCAAGTTATAGAGCTCCAGAAGTGATCCTTGGCCATAAGACGAAGTACGCAATGTCTCCAGACATTTGGGGCTTGGGCTGTGTGCTGCTCTTTCTACTATTCTGTAGAGATTTTTTTCGCTGTGGGTGATGACCTCCATACACAGGATGCACGTGAGGTACGTACATCAAGTGAGCTCTGCAGGCGTACAATGTTGAGCTTGTCTGTGTGTCTGCTTCCCTTCTGTTTTTCTGCTTATAGATGTATCTGCTTTACAAACTGGATCTATCTACCTGTCTGTCGATTTATATCTCTATCTATTTATATGTCTGTCCGTCCATCTCTCTGGTATCTATCTCACTGTGTATCTATCTATCTGTCTGTGTCTCTCCCTTTCCTCCTTCACCTAACACCCTCCTCTCTCTCTCTCTGCGAAACTTTTGTGTGTGTGTGTGTGTGTGTGTGTGTGTGTGTTGTGTGTGTGTGTGTGTGTGTGTGTGTGTGTTGTTTGTGTGTTTGTGTGTATATGTTCGTTTTCTGACGCTTTCTCAATTGTGTGGACAGTGTACAAGTCTATTATGTGTGAAGACAGAAGATGAACAACTTGACATATCTTTTATGCCACTGACAAGGAGATTGAATAATGAAAAGACAAAGAAAGTCTGCATTAAAAATGAAGCTGGGGATTGCTTGGTCGTTTTGCTGTGACTTCCCCTCAAGACATCAACTTTACCACTACTTTTTCCTTGATCTGACCGTGAGTTTACCATGACTTTGTCATGACTTTGCTAGGCTTTATCAGGACTTTCCCGAGACGTTGTCAATACTTTAGGACGGCTTTCCCCTGACTTAACCAGGCTAATTCCTGACTTTTCCAGAACTTCGCCTCGGACTTTCATAACTTACATATTCACGGCTTTATACCATGTGGGTTTTGTGGCTTGACCATGACTTTTAAACGTCAGTATCACGACTTTCCAATGATATGATCACATTTCACCCCCTGACGATAACTTCCGTATGACTTTGCCATAACTTGTCATGACCTGAATATGACTTTTACCCTGACATGACATGTCTTTACCGTGACTAATGGCGGTGACGACAACGTTTGCAGGAGGATGTGCTGTATCAGGTTTTCTGAGCCTTCTGGGAAAGCCCCCTGAGCATATGCTTGACCAGGCATTTCCACGAACGTTATTGTCCGACTCATCAGACAATTATCATTCTTATCGTTATTGTTATCACCATCGTCCTAAGTTGTTGTCGTTGTTTCTTTGT